>JAZKJV010002861.1:0-117501 GCA_037367405.1 Ottelia alismoides | reverse complement strand
TCCACATCCTCTGGATAGAATCCGAATTGAGTTGATCGACGTAGAACGTCTTGATCCTGTCCTCCTGAAAGAGCACCGTAGTGTCGTAATCGGCTCCATAGATTTTCGCATTTGGAAAATAGCGGCGCCAGCCGCGCAGTGATCCACCCTCAACATTATGCGGTTGCATAGCGAACCGCATTCTCGGGTTCTTGCTTCCCACACCGATCTCGAACACCAAGTTCGGATTCAGATCGTGAAACAATGCATCGTAGAAGGGTGGTATAGCGGTGATGCATCCGATCCGACTTGTTGCTGCCCTCCTCCTTCATGATCTTGCAGAGTTCGAGATCAGGCATGTGCAGCACTTCATCGAGTTTGTCGGTGAGATGCGCAAACCGAGGAGCGATGAGAACGTCACCACCGTTGAAGGTCCAGACGCGGGTCACGCGCGCCTCCGAATCAACGCAAGACAATTGTCGCCGGGATCGGGCGTCTTGGGGAGTTCCACGATGCAGGCATCAACACCGGCCATCTCGAACAGATTCTGATATTGCTTCAGATGATCCTCGGCAACGCGGATGTCTTCGATGATGTAGAGACCACCCGGCTTCAACCGATCAAACGATTCAACGAAAAATCGCGCATTGGGCGGGAAGTCGTGATAGCCATCGTCCACGATGAGATCGAAGAAGTCTGCGCATGACAGCCGCACGTTCAGCCACATCTGCCGAATGCTATCCTGCGAGAAGGCATCCACCTGATAGGTCTGGATGCGATCATCGGTGAACAATGCGTGCTGGTCGATGTCAGCACCAGCGAATACGGCATTGCTGAAATATTCTCGCCAACCGCGCAGTGACGCCCCGGGTCGGTAGCCATTGCTCGTATGCACACCCATGCCGAAAGGACTGCCGGGCGTGACCGATCCAATCCCAAGCTCGAATACAGCCGTTGCGCTCTCGCGCATGCCTGTCAGGAGTGTGTGGTAGAGAGGTCCGTAGTTGTGACGGCCGAGCGCCTTGTCACTCTTGTTTCGCGCCATGATCCGGCAAAGCGGACTCGCGTTATCAATGATCGGCAATATTTGATCAATAAGGGTGGCGAACTCAGCTTCGCCTCTACCAGTGTATATCCTGAACATGGAACGCAGCCCGCCATTTTGTCGGGCTATTTAGCGAACAGTCAGAACGCCTTTCAGGCGATCAGTTTTCGTGTCGTTTCCTCAGTTCCTCGATCAGCTTGTCGTTTGCACCGGGTTTTCCGTGTGTGCGAGGAGGGTAGACATAGACCTGAGAGCGCGGCAATATGCACCACTGTGAGGATTTGGGTTTTGCTATCGTGCGGGAGGCTGTCGAAGCGATCAGCAAAGGTCTCACGCGTGACCCCCGGTAGATACGCCGCCATGATATCGTCCACGCGTTCGATGGCACGGTCGATGGAGCCATAGCCTTCCGCCTTGTCCGGTATGACTGACAGAACTTTCTCATATAGCGCCGGGTTGAGTGTGAACTCAGCAGTGAACAGGTGAAATACCGGTTTTGGGATTTCATTTTTCTTGGCCTCGGCTTGCTGGCACATTTCGAGAATGGCAGCGAGGAGGCCGAGTGCTGTTTCTTCGGCTTCTTCTCGCGTCTTGCAGGGGGAACCAACGGGTGTTCCCATGGAGTTGGGAAAATCCGGGCGGCATGTCGCGGAACAGCACGTCGCAGTGCCACCCTTCGAGTGGAGCGGGGTAGATCACCACTGCGTCGATCTTGTCCTCGCGCAGGGCGGAGGCTGTTGATGCTCCGAGCCCTGACATTGGCTGCGCTTTATATTCTTCTTACGCAGCAATTCGCGAGCCTTCGGAATCAACTTCCGAAGGCGACGGCGTCCCTCCACCACGTTCGCGTTTGCCATGGTTCACACTCCTAGGATACGTCGTTCTTCCGGGGTCAGTTTAGCCAATGCGTTGGCTCGTGTCTCTTCTTCGACCCGCTTTCGCATTTGCGCCAGTGATTGACGGCGCAGATCGTCCTTGGGCTTCTCGATTTTCCACCACTCTTCTATTTCCGCGACCGTCACACCGGCCTGATCTACGTCAATGCAATTGAGCAATGTACGCTTCATTTGGGCGTTCTCGGCCGCCCTGAGTAAGGCACACAACGCTCTATCGGAGAAAATCAAGCGTCTAGTGAGATCATCGATCTCGGCTGAAACGCCTGCGTTGTAATTTAATGCCATGAACTTCTTCCCTATTTCCAATGATGTTTTGGATGGTTGGATCACAAGTCTGCAAAGCATATTTGCATCATGATATAGTCTTGGTCTGTCCATGTTCTCCAATCCTTGCCGAGCAGTCCGCGCTCCATGAGTGCATGAACTCGCTCAGTTACAATAGTGCCCCTTACGCTCCAATCCCCTATCCCATCGCCATCAATAAATGCGGGACCATCGAGGCGATGTCGCTTCCCATGGACGAACCATTGTCGCATACCATTAGGGCCATCGATTGCGGGTCCGTCCAATCGATGGAGGCGCCCTTCGACCCACCATTGCTTCGAACCATCGGCATAAATGATCGCTGGACCATCAAGGCGATGTAATTTCCCGTCTAGCATCCAACTTTCGGGTTCATATTTTGTTTGGATCATGGAGACCGATCTTACATCTGAGAGAAACACAACTTGATCATGATCAGGTCTTCTTCTCTCCACTTGGTCCAATCAGGTCTGACTATTCCTTGTTCCATCAACGATGTATGCGCTCTGTGACGCGCTTGTCGTTTATGTACCATTCGTGGATTTTTTTCTTTTTGTATATTGCTGGGCCATCGAGGCGATGGCGTCTCCCATCGACCCACCATGACTCAGAACCATTTGGGTAGACAACCGCTGGGCCATCGAGGCGATGGCGTAGTCCATTGACCCACCATTCCTTTTGACCACATGGCCAAATACGTGCCGGGCCATCTAGGCGATGCGGCTCCGAGCCTACTGACCATTCTTGCAAGCCATCAGGATATATTCTGAGATTAGACTCAGACATGAGCAAAACACAGCCTCATCATGATGCGATCCTCGTCAGTCCATCTCGCCCAATCAGGACCAAGGATACCTTGAGCCATCAGTTCAGCGACGCGCTCGGATACGTTGTGATCATTGACCCACCATTCGTGTTCGCCATTAGGCCAAATGCAAGCTGGACCATCAAGGCGATGAATTTTGTTTTCGAACCACCATTGTTCGACACCACCGTTTATGATGCGCGCTGGGCCGTCCAAACGGTGTATCTTTCCATCGCAGTACCAAATGATGCTGCCATCAGAACCTATGAACGCCGGTCCATCAACACGATGCCTCTTGTCCTCGACCCACCATTCCTGCGTACCATCTTTGTAGACAACACGAACGGGCTCAGACATCACCGAAACACAACCTCATCACGATGCGATCTTCGTCCGTCCATTCGGTCCAATCAGCACCAAGGCTTCCTTGTTTCATCAAGCTCAGAATGTGAAAATCTATAGATTTGTTGTTGGCATACCATTCTTCGGCACCATCAGCGTAGATGAGTGCTGGTCCATCAAGGCGATGGCGTTTGTCATCAACCCACCATTCCTGCGAGCCACTAGGGAAAATGCGTGCTGGTCCATCGACACGGTGCAATTTTCCATCGACAAACCATTCCTCTGTTCCGAGAACCGAAATGCGAGCAGGGCCACCAATGCGATGTCGTAGTCCTTCGACCCACCATTCAAGTGTCCCATCGGTCTGAATGACTGCTGGTCCATCAAGACGATGAAAACGGCCATCAACCACCCATTCTCGCGGACGAGATTGAGGGTCGATGGCCGCGTTCAGACAGAGGTTCGGAGAGGCGCTGGCCTCGACCAGCGCCTCCGTATCGTCATGCTGCGGCTGCACGTCTCCGACATCCGAGAAAGTGGTACGGTTAACCATAACACCTTTCACATGCCCGATGCCAGCTTCGGTGCGATAACGCTCCACCAGCAGGTTTTCCCATTCCCGGCCTTCCAGCGGAACAGTCTGGAACCCCTGCCCGCTCTCGACCAGCGCCAGCCGACCAGCCTTCGACGCCTTGCCCGGATCATCGACCGGGGACTTGTTGAAGGCGTGCCACACGCCGTCGATCATCACCGCGCTCGCCTTCATGCGAAGCCCAGCGTGTCACGGTTGACTTGTTGCAGCAGACCGCCACCCATCCCGAATGCGACGTTCTCGGCCGACCAGCCGTTGCGGAACAGCACATTCAGAATGCGCTCGATGGACTTGAGATTGATGCCGTCCCCTTGGATGACGCGCACCGCCGGGTTCAGCACCTTGTAGCCCTTGGCGTTCACCGTGTAGCCGAACGCCTCGCCCAGCTTCTCGACCGCCTTGAGGACCACCGTGGCCGGATCGCCGCTGTCAGGGCGCACCACCAGCCGGCCACCCATGTTCAGCACGTCCTCGCGCAGTTCCTTGCCCCAGATGTTCTCGATGGCATTCCACAGATCGTAGCTGTCGCTGACACAGGCGACGATCTTGTCCTTGCCACCGAACTTCTGGATCAGGTTGCGGTAGGCATCGACTTCACGAGCACGCCCCCAAGATGTGATCGTACTGTGCTCGCTCGCTGGGATTGAGAAGGCCGCCATGGGCTCGTCGTAGAAGCGCCGCGCGCCGATGATGCCCTCCACGGTATCGCTGCCCATGAAATTCACGAGATGGGCCATGCCGCCGAGCAACGCGCTCTCGCCGCTCGACACGCCACGCGCGCCGAAATCGTGCAGCATGAAGTTGATGACCGCATCCGGTGCTTCGCTCGTCTTGTCGAGGTATTCGCGGATGGTCCGCTTCGCATGCCAAGACAGCGTGGCCACCGTCGTTGGATACCAGATCGCCCGCAGCAGCGCCGTCTCGATCCACCCCGGCAGCCAGAACAGCAGCGGGTCATGGTTCTCGACGGTGGCGATGACGTTGCCGATAGGCAGCACCGTGCCTTCATCGACGGCGCGGATGCTGATCGGCAGGTAGCCGCCGTGGCGCCGCAGGACGTATTCCCAGCCGTCGCGGTTGAAGGGTTCGCCATGGGCCGCGAAGAACTCGGCCGCTTCCTCGATGTCCTCCTGCGTGATCGGCGTCAGCAGGTAGGATTTGATCCACGCCTGCAAGCCGAAGACGACGATGTTCTTCGTGGGGAAGTCGGTCTTGCGCGCCTCGATGTAGTAGAACATCCGCTCGGTGTTCGGCGGCATGAGGCGCCAGTGCGACGCCTTGTAGCTATCCACGGCGAGGATGATGTTGGTCTTGGTGGTGGTCATGTCCAAGGTTCCCTTGGTGTTGGCCCCCCGCTCGCTGCGGTGGGGTTTGATGTTGGGTAGACAGTCCGTGTTTTGTGGTCAGCAGAGGCTGCTGACCAGTGCCTCCACAATCGCCGCGTGGTCCTCAAATAGCTCGCTCTCCTTGATGGAGCCGAGCGGCACCCACTTGGTCGCATTTGCGTCCGAACCCGCCTTGACCTCCGGCAGTTTGAGGGATGGCGGCAGGTGGATCAGGAAGGCGTGGGTGATCGTGCGCCCGCGCGAGGAGCGATGCGGATCATCGAAGGTTCGGTTGGCCTTGATGCTGCCGCGCAGAACGGCAGCGGACATCTTGATCCGCGTCTCCTCGCGGAGTTCGCGGATCATGCTGTCCACCAGCGTCTCGTTGGCGTTGATGAAGCCACCCGGCAGCGCCCAAAGCCCCTCACCCGGCATGTGACCGCGTCGGATCAGCAGTAGGTGGCCGGACTGCACCACCACAGCGTCAACGGTGACGAAGGTCGGCGGAAAGGGCGCCTTCTCCCAGAGCTTCGTGTACCGACGAACATGCTCGTACTCGGCCACGACCCGCGCGTAGTCTCGGTCTGCGCGAATCGTTCGAGGAAGTCGATGGTGGTCGGATCGAGCAGTGGAAACTGCTGGTCCCGCTCCGAATGCAGCCATTGCATTGCCCCGGCTGGATCGAAGAACTTCTCACGCAGCGACGTGGCCGAGATATCGCGATAATTCGGCAGCTTGATCGCACCCCACTGCGGGAACCGCTTGAGGTAGTAGGAGGAGTTGTCCTTCGAGTGTCCCGCCAGCTTGATGGTCTTCGCGCCGAGGCGTTCGGCCTCGGCCGCGACCACCATTTGCACGCCACCGCACCAGCGCTCGTCGTTGTAGCGATGATCCTTGAGCGGTCGGACGGTGACTCGGCCGACCTCATCCGCATGCAGCGCGTCGAGGATCATCTTCTCGCGCTCAGCATAGGTGAAGGGGTTGCGGAACTCTCGCGGCCGGTCGGGCGAACCGATCAGGATAAGCAGATGCTTCGCCTGCTTGAGCGCTTCACGGATGATGAAGAGATGCCCGGCATGTAGGGGCTGCATACGGCCGATATAGACGGCCAGATCGGTGGTGGGTGTCCCCGCCACCTGCCCACGGGGGGCAAGGGTCAGCGTAGTCACGGTCAGAGGTTCCCTCTGGATGCACCCCGCTCGCTGCGGTGGTGACCAAGGATGATCCCTCGGTAACCGCTATTTATACGCACCCACCGACCCAGATGCAACAAAAAAATTCGGTCGGAAATTCAGAGTTATGCGTTTGGACATGCGAATGATTTTGCCTTGGGCGCCGCCGACCCGATAGCCTCGTGGCATTCAGGACTGCGGATTTTCAGCAATGCATTACACTGTGACAAACGATGGGTTTCTGCGCCTACCCGTGCTCGATGCTGACTATGAATGGGCAACGAAACAGGCAGCAGAGATGGGCGCATTGAACAACTCGATCCGCGAAGGTGAAGGCAATCTCGCCGGATTCATTGGCGAAGCACTGGTGCGGCGAGCGTTCATCGCGGGCCAAAACAATACCTACAATTTCGATCTCCTGTTTCAGGATGAGCAAGGGCAGGTGAGTTTTGAAGTGAAGACCAAGGATCGAACTGTCCCACCACGCCCGGACTACATGGCGTCTGTTGCTGCGTACAACACCCGGCAGAAAGCAGACTGGTATGTATTCGTCAGTCTGGTTCGCCCCAATCGAGATGATCATGCGTATTTCAGTGAGGGCTACATCTGCGGCATGATCGCCAAGGCTGATTATCTGCGATATGCGACTTTTCGGAAGCGCGGTGAGATCGATCCCACCGATGGCCGAGGCTGGCGAATCAAGGCCGACTGCTACAACCTCGCGTATTCGGAACTCTGGCCACTGCATAGCCTCGACATGGCCGCCTAATACGGTACCATCGTGGAATTCCGTTCCGTAACCGCCTTTCAAGAAGGTCACAACGATGCGTATTATCTACATGACCGGCGACATTTTTGACTGTGCGGAGGCCGGCTTCTGCCACGGTTGTAACGCCTTCGGTGTCATGGGCAGTGGCTTGGCGCGCCTTGTCAAGCAGCGGGCAGGCTACGCCTTCGCAGCCTACCATGATGAATACACGACAAGGGGACTGAAGCTCGGAACCATCGTGTGGGCCGAAGGTCCGAAGCTGATCGCCAACTGCATCACGCAGGATGACTTTGGCAACGACAAGAGCCGCGTCTATGTCAGCTATGACGCGATCCGGTCGTGTGTTGCTGAGATCAACCGCGAATGCGTGAAGCGTGGCATCGCCGCATTCGCCTTCCCGCTGATCGGTGCGGGTCTGGCGAATGGATCATGGAAAACGATTTCTGCAATCATCGAGCAAGAGTCCACGGCGTTCCAGCCGGTGGTGTACACGCTCGATGGCGTGATCCCGACTAGCTAGGATTGCGTGGCTGTCGGCCGCGATGGCATTTCCATCGCAGCTTGAACATCACGGCGTCCATCTCCTTGCCAAAGACGAGGATGCAGCAGAGCGGCCTTCTGCGCATCAAGTGGATAGACCAGAGACCGTGGACGTTGGTTCGACACCACGTCTTGATATCATCTATGTTGTCGCGCCTGTTGTTGACAACGAAGCGATACCATTCCGTGCCCTGAAACTTTGCCGTTCTGTAGATCAGGGGTGGATTATCAGCCGCGAACGACATTACCGTATCGCGCCTTCGGTGTGGTACGCGGCTGCAAGACGATCTGGGTGCCGCGCTCAAGCCGCCGCAACACCTGTCTGCCCTGTCGTGACAGGCGATAGGACGCCTTCGCTAGTCGAACACCAAGACCCTTGCGAACCGCCGTCGCAGCAAAGGTCGGGTTCATGTTCGTGACGACTGCTGTGCTCTCATTGAAGAAACGCAGGACGAAGCGATATTCGCTGTCCGTAATTGGCTTTGTCATTTCAAATTTCCGAACTGCAATCCCGACATTGTAGAGCCGGGTGCTTGGCAGTCGCAAGCATGCCGTACATCAGGGCGCTAACCGCCGAACATGACTTTCAGAAGAACATAGTCATTTTCGTTGATCCACCAATGTGCCTTGTTCCCCTTCGGATAGCGCAGATGCATCGAAGGAAATTGCGAGCGCAGGAAATCGACGTACTCTTTGCAGGAAGCAGAGCCCATTAGCTGTGACAGTATGATGATTTCGGCATGGCGCGCCGGGCAGGGCTTTTTGGCGCAGCGGAACACAGCAGAAAATCGCTTCGGTCTGCCCGTGCGGCCCTCGTAAATGATTTGTTCTAGCTTCCTCGTATCGGCGGCTTCGAGGATCATCCCGGCAAGATCGGACAGTTGAAGCTTTGCGGACATCAGAAGCCGAATTTGGCCATGATCCTGCCCAGCAGCTTGCGTTCCGGCTTTGGGGGCTCCACCGGGTAAAGCAAATCTTGGATTTCTCGGTTCGCGGCGTTGAACTCATGCATGTTGTCGGTTTCGAAGCTCACGCGAACTCGCTCCCATTCATTCCAGTCACGAGTAGAGCCGACAAATCGGATCGATGGATATCGCTTCACGATCTGCTGGATTGCGACAAGCTGTTCGCGTGGAGCAGAGAAATCAGTTCGGGCTGTCATATGCCACCATGCATTTCAAGATCGTCTGATGTTGCGGGCATAGGATGGTTTCGTCAACGGGTTTCGATGTTATATCCCCGAAGCGTAGCTTTATCCGGGCTTCCGCGAGAAACCCCTCATTCAAAGCAGTTCGCGCCGCATTGGTCGCCCAGCGCTATCGGGGTCACCTACGAATATCCAACACCTGTCATGGTAGTCCTAGTGGCAACCTAAGTCAGCGAGATAAGTGCGAAGCAGTTTCTCGGGATGCTCTGCACGGATATGTGCGGCGCATTGCGAATGCAGCGCGCCACCCATCCGCAGACCATAGCCACGCCCCACGCCGGCACCCGGTCGTGATTTCGGGAACTTCAGGACGAAATTGCAGAACGGGCACGAATAGACCGTGGCAACCGGCCCGGAGAACTTCTTCACCAGTCGGCGCGCGGTATCCGGTCCACGACCGGGTCCGTTTGTATAGAGGCCCATTATCCTTATCCCTTGAAAGCGCCCGACTGTCAGATATTCACATCCGGGCCTATCAAGTTGACCCACTAGCTAAATAGGGGTAGTATCCACCCTATGAGCGGCACCTTGAGCCTTCGCGCCTTCAATGCCCTGTTCCCCGACGAGGCCGCCGCGCGCGGTTGGTTCGAACGCGCCCGCTGGCCGCATGGCCCGGAGTGCAGCGGGTGCGGGTCGGTGAACAGGGCGCGCTGGATCAACACCCGCCGCGTGTGGGCCTGCCGCGAATGCGACGCGCAGTTCACCGTCACCGCCCAGACGCCGATGCACCGCACCCGTGTTCCCCTGCTGTCGTGGTTGCAGGCGATCTACCTCGTGGTGGCGTCGTCCAAAGGCATTTCGGCCAAGAAGCTGGCCGAGATGCTGGACGTGTCCTATCCGACCGCATGGTTCATGGGCCATCGGATCAGGACGATGATGGCCGAGGCGAACCCGATCTTGGCCGGGGTTGTGGAACTGGACGAGATGTATGCCGGTGCCCCGCCACGGAAAAAGGCGAAGCCTGCCCGCGACAATGATAGCGACGACGCGCCCAAGAACCCGCAGGGCCGGGGCACGAAGCGCCCGCTGGTGCTGGTGGGCGCGGAGCGCGGCGGCAAAGTGGTGGCGAAGGTCATCCCCAGCCACGGCAAGGAGGCCATCGCGTCCGCGCTGGATGGCGTTCTCTCGCCGGACGCGGTGGTGATGACGGACGGGCTGCCCGCCTACAAGCACATCGGCAAGCGGCAGACCCATCTGTCGGTCAACCACTCGGAGCGCGAATACGCACGCACGGACCCGTCCACCGGCCAGCGGGTGCATGTGAACCGGGTGGAGAGCTTCAACGGCTTCATGCGCCGCGCCGTCATCGGCGTCTGGCACCAGATCAGCGTCAAACATCTCGGCAGGTATGCGAGCGAGGCGACCTTCCGCTGGAACCGCAAGCCGGACTCCGTGCTGGACCGGATGCAGGCGATGATCCGCAACGGCGAGGGCCGATTGCTCTCCTATGCCTTCCTCACGGCCAAGGAGGCGAAATCCGCCTGATGGCCCGCTCTCGCGCCAAAACGGCGCACCCGCCCGTCCTCCGCACCGACCTACTCACTAGCAACCTCACCGCCTCGAAGGCGGCGCAGGTGGAATCTCTGCTCGCGGCCTACCGGCGCGGGGCTGTGCTGCTTGGACGCGAGCAATGGCGGCTGTTCTTCGGGGCAGGCCGGTTCAACAAGAACCACGACACGGACAAGATCACCTTTGCCGCCGTGATCGGTGCGGCCAATCGCGTCCAGATGGTGCGGTATCAGGTGGTGGGCCAGCTACAGGGCTGGATCAGCAACCGCGCCAACGAGTTCCGCGACGCGGTGCAGGGGTCCACATTGGACCCCGACACGAAGCACATGCTGCACGTCGTCAACCGATCCGGCCTCTGGTTCACCCGCCGGGACGTGGTGATGCGCGACACGGGCGAGGTGGTGCCCGACCACATCCGCAAGCTGGCCCGCTCCATCATGCGGCGCGTCATGGGGCGGCACCGCCGCCCCGACCTGTCCCGCCTTTCCATGCGGCTCGATCACCGCGCGGCGGCCATCGCCGCGCCCACCAAGGCCACGCAGGGCGGGCGGGTGGACTGGTGGGTGAATCTCTCCACCATGACCTCGGGTCGGAAGATCGCGGTGCCGCTGCTCGGCTACGAGCACCACCGCGCGCGCCTGCGACGCGGGCGGGTGACGAACGGCGTGCAGGTGAACCGCGACCGGGACGGACGCCTCTCGTTTGGCGTGGTTGTGGACGAGGGCGCGGCCTGCGCCGCGTCCCGAGCCGCCTACCGGCCCGCGACGGATTGCATCGCCCTCGACTTCGGCCTGTCCACCCTGTTCGCCACCGACGAGGGGCAGCTACTCGGGCAGGGCTGGTTGCCGCGCCTGCGGTCCTACGACGCTCGCATCACAGCCATTGCCCGCCACGTCCAGAGATCAGGCGGCAGGCCGCGTGACAGTCGCCGCTACAGAGCCGTCGTGGCGTCCCTGCGCGGCTTCCTGCGGACGGAGGTGGGCCGGGTGCTGAACCGGCTGGTGGCCGAGCGGCGACCCGCCGCGCTGGCCTTGGAGCGGCTGGATTTCCGAAACCCGGCCATGTCGCGCCGAATGAACGCCATCCTGCGGAATTGCGGCAGGTCGGTGATGGCTGCCAAGCTGGCCGATCTGGAACAGAAATACGGGGTTACGTCCGAGGAAGTGAACCCCGCCTACACGTCGCAGACCTGCTCGCGCTGTGGCTATGTGGACAAGAACAACCGCCCATCGCAGGCCCGTTTCCGGTGCCTCTGGTGCGGGAGCGAGATGCATGCCGACCGAAATGCGGCGCGGAACATCGGGGGACGCCGTGCGGCCTCTATCGGTTCCGTGTTCCAGCGGAAGGCTGCGGTCCTCGGTGAAGTCGTGCGCGCCTTCACTGCGAGACGGGTTCGGGCCTTGCGCTCGGGCCGAACCGGGGCGAGGGGCTGCCCCGCCGACCCGCGAGAGACGAATCCCTATTTTGGTGGGGGTGCGGCCTGTCGTGGCGAGGTCATCTGGTCGCCGCGAGGCGACCATGAAATCGAGCCGCCTACTAGGGCTAGTGGCCTAGTGTGGCAACTTGATAGTGCCCTTCACATCGCTACGGCTTCCGGTTGGTGATGCCTTCCAGCCACGGGTCAGCCTCGATCTGCGGTTCGGCCTTCTGCTGGCGTGGCTTGCCATTGATCGGCGCTATGCTCTTGATGCGCTCGACCGTTAGTACCTCGCCTATGTGCGGATAGTCGCTGGTCGCCTCCAATATCCCGTAGGCTGTGATCTGCTTGCGAACCGCTGCTGCCGACGCGCCCGAAACCCGAATACGGGTTTCGTAGCTGCGGACGATCACGACCTCGAATTCTTCTTCCATCATCCGTCTCCCGGCGCATCACGCCGCGATGGCGTGGCCTTCCGCGAAGGTCACCGACAGGACACCACTACGCTCCGACTTGCCCTTGGCTTCCTTAGGGTCGATATCGACCCACACAAGCGTCTCCATCGCGCGGGTGATGGTGACATACAGGAGGTTTTGTTCCTGCGCGATTTGATCCGGCGTTTCCGCACGACGGTTCGGCATCAGCAGGTTCGCACCCCACACGAACACGCGGGCAAATTCGCGGCCCTTGGACCTGTGCGCCGTCATGAGCGCCACGCCCTCGACGCGCTGGCCGCGCGAGTCCACGAACATGCTTTCAAGGCGATTCTTGAGATCATCCATGCTCGCATCCGGCGCCAGACCGGAAATGACCGCCAGCAGCGCCTCGATCTTGTCGGCCAGCGCCTCGGCCTGCGCGCCTTTCTTGAGCGCGTTCAGGCGCTCAACTTCCACATCTCGGAAGTCTTCCAGCTTCTCGACCAGCGCATTCATGGTCCGCACGCGCTTCCAGCGGAACGCGAGGCGGGTCAACTCTTCACCGATTTCCTTGCCCTCGACGTAGGCAGGGATGCCGGATTTGATGAAGCGATAGAACAGATCGACCAGCGGCTTCGTATTGCGACAGATCACGGCGTCACGGCCGGGAATCAGGTCCGACGCCACGAAATCATTTTCGTGCATCCGCAGCACGCGACCTTCGGCCGCACCCGGAGCCGCGACGATATCGGGTACGTATTGCTGTGCTTCGCGCACCACCGCCTGCGGGCAGCGGAACGTGCAGGTCAGCGGATAGACCGTGCAGGCGAACTCACGACGCATGATGTCGAGGGCATCGTTGTCAGCCCCGCTGAAGAGATAGATGGCCTGTTTATCGTCACCAATTGCAAGGAGACGGCCGTTGCGCTTCATCATGCGCTTGAACAGCAGGCGACGTGCGGGATTGGTGTCCTGTGCCTCATCGACCACGACCCAATCATACGCCCAAATGCGCGCGTTCGCGTAGAGCGGCATGAAGATCATGTCGTCATAATCGATGATTTCGTGTGCCATCTTGATGCTCTGAACGAGCGCCTTGTACGCGAGCCGCAGACCTTCGAGAATGATCTGCTCGCGCGGACGCGTGTCACCCGCCTCGTTCAGCACATCATCCGTCAGGCAGGAGTCGAGCGTATATGCATCGACCATCCACTGCCAGTTGGCCAAATCCTTGGCATTGGTGCCACCATCGCAGCCGAAGGCACGCTGCTTCGCCATCGAGACGACCTTGCCGACGAAGCCGCGCAGATGGTTCGGCAGTTCGAGGGCATCCGCGACCTTGGTAAACTTGGTCTTGTCCACCTTGACGTTCGGGTGGACCTTCCGCCACGCGCGGAAGCCGAAGGCATGTGCCGTCTTCGCTTCGGCCGGAAGCCCCGCCTTGGCAATCTTGCCCGCGATTTCTTCGGTGATTTCCTTGTTGAATGAGGAAACCGCAACCGTCCCCTTCATCTGCCTGATCGCTGCGAGCGCCGTGGAGGTCTTGCCCGCACCCGCGCGCGCCATACCAAGAACGTTGCCGCCATTGGGGTTGGCGACCGCATCGATAAGGGCCTGCTGCTGCAAAGTGAAAGGCATGACACCGCTCCGTCTCTGAAACCAGATTTACCACGAAATGCTAATCGGTCAACCACTAATTTCGGGTTCGTGGTTCAAAAAAGCCTAAATCCGAGTATGCCATGCTCGGTGGCAAAAACGGATAAATATACTCATGGCAAACATTGGAAGATATCGAATTGAGCCCGCTACGGGGAAACTCTACCCGGTTGCCGGTTCTGGTTCATCGTCAGTTGGATCAAACCCTTCGGGATCGGGATCATCCGGTGGCTCGGGTGGCTCGGGTGGCTCGGGTGGTTCGGGTGGTTCGAATAGTTCTACTGTTGCAAGCTTCCGTCTACTCGACGGATCGTTCGGCCAAGGCATTCCGCTTGGAATGCTTTCCAATGTTACAACCAGCAGCACGACGATTTCGTTTTTGCGATTGCTGGCGGGCGATGGTCTGCGTGTTGAACAGCTTGGAGGTAGTGTTCGGCTTTCGGCGGATATTTCCGAAATCAGTTTCAGTCTGACGGGTGATGTGACCGGAGTAGGGTCGAGCCTCATCACGACCGTATTGAGTGCCACAGGCGTTGTTGCCGGCACCTATTCCAATCCCAACCTCACGGTCGATTCGAAGGGCCGCATCACCTTTATTGAAAGTGGTTCAGGGGGTGGATCATCGGGCAGTCTTGCCCCGACCGGTATTACCCCCGGTACCTATTCGATCCCGATCATCAGCGTCATGGCCGATGGTCGCATCAACAATATCATGACCGGTTCTCTGCCCGATATGTCTGGTGGCAGTCTGGCACCGACCGGTGTCACGCCCGGCACGTATTCAATGCCGGTCATTGCCATTCTTGCTGATGGACGCATTGAGAGCGTCAGTGAAGGTTCTCTTGGGGGCGGATTGAGCGGCGCGGAAGCGGATACACTGCAAACCGTGACCGGACGTGGTGCAACAACTACATTTCCAATGGTCATCGCCAATGTTACCGAGAGCGCGATCATGGTCGATGGCGGTGGTGTCTTCGGCAACAAAGTCGAAGTTGGTGGCGAGATTGGTGGCGGCATTGTTGAGTTGGACTATGGCGCTGTGGACGCACTCGGCATGTGGCGGATGCAGGTTGTCCCGGCCAGTACCGAAGCCAATCTGATTTTCGCGGTGTCCCGCATCGATGGTGGCGAAATGACACCGATGCGAATTCGCGCGGACGGTAATGTCGAAGCCAACTACAATCTGACCGTTGCCGGTACTCTGTCCGCTACCAGCATCATATTGAACAATCTGCCTTTCGATGTTGATCTTTCGTCTATGTCGATTGTTTCAGGTGTGAATACGGTGAAGGTTGCCAATCGATCCTTTTTTATCAGCATGACTGGTCATGCTGCACGTTTAGTCAATGCATCGTCTGCTGGACTGAGTTTGGTCGTGAGAAAAAACAGCACGCAGATCGGCACAATTGATTTTGGCGCGAACGCATTGATTGGCACGGTGACGTTGACGACTACTACCAGTTTTGCCGCTGGTGACATGGTGGTGATTTCGTCGGCGTCGATCAGTGATGCGACGGGTCTTGCCGTGTCGTTCAGCGCGCAGTACGCGTGAGGACAATACTGTGATCCGTGTCGCAAGGGCCAGAATCATCAAAGGAGTGCTGCACTCCAACTTTGGAACGGTATCCGACAAACCTTACTTCATCACGCCCGCTGGTCGCGTTGCTTCTGTAGTTGAGAAGAATCTTCTCACCGTCCGCATCCTCGCCCGTGACGATGTTGGTGTTACACAATGGAGGGTCAAATTTGGTGCGCTTCCGCCCGGCATGACCTTGAGCCAGACAGGTTTGATTACTGGTATTGCTCCTGATCTGATCGAGGACATTGAATATACGTTCACCATCGAGATCGCGGATGTCGATGGTAACAAAGCGCAACGGACCTTCTCAATCCTCGTCATTGGTGTTGACGATCCGCCGTATTGGATCACGCCACCCGGCAATATCATGACCTTTGCAGAGGACATGATGATTGGTCAGGTCGCCATTCCGCTCGTTGGTGCGGATGATGGTGGCCAACCGCTTGTCTTCATGGATGGTGGGTCACTGCCGAACAGATGGTTCATCAGACCGGACGAAAGCATCGTCAAGGGTGTCCCCATCGATGTGATGGAAGATACGACGTGGACATTCTCGGCATTCTTGGTCGATAGCATCGGCCAAATGTCGCCGTCTCGGACCTTTGCCTTCACCGTCCAGTTCGTGAATGAACCGCCCATCATCCTGACCAAAGGCTCGGGATCGGCCAATCTGCTGTTCGATGCCGGCCCATCGAAGATCATCAATTTCGGTATCGCCGCCGATGATGACCGGCCAATCGAAGAATTGGTATTCACGACTACGGCGTCGCTCCCGAATGGATTTTCATTTTCATCGACTGGTACGCTCAGTGGCGTCACGCCGGGCACGATTGCTGCTGATGTCACGTATGGCTTCCCGGTGGTTGTCACGGATCGCGGTGGATTAAGCGCGACCAAAGCCTTCAGCTTCATGTTCTCCCGACCGAATATCGCACCGACATGGGTGACACCGCCGGGCTTCCTCGGCGCGTTTATTGAGAACACGACGATGAATGCGACGATTGTCGCCGTCGATGATCTGACCGTTGCTCAATACCGTCCGGCGGCTATTCCGCGTGTGTCGGGTGTCGGTACCTTCTACATCAATTTCATCATGCCGGTCGGGATCAATCTTCGTGCCACGAATGCGGGCGCAGTGATCTCCGGTAGTCTTCCATCGGTGCAGACCGACACGAATGTCACGTTGCTTCTGGAAGCCGTGGACGCACGTGGCCTCACGACTGGTCCAAGCACATTCTGGTACACGGTGCTGAATAACAATCAGCCACCGATCTGGGAAAGCACCGCTGCGATTGGACCGTTGGCTGCCGGCTCCACGATTTCCGGGATCGGATTTGAATGGAGTGACGATAGCGATATCGCTACTGTAAGTCTGATCAATGGCAGTATGCCGCTTGGGCTGATGGTCGATAGCGTTGGTGAGATCACGGGTACACTATCGACCATCTATACGGATTATGCGACTTTTGACGTGACGGCTGTTGTGACCGATGTTCCCGGCCTATCGGCTACGCGAGACTTCAATGTCATCGTCGGGCCTGCTGGCTATGATCTGACCGAGCAGCCTTCGTTCTTCACGACTGATTTCAAGGTTGTCGGATCGCTCACCTATCCTTTGATCAACTTTGGCACGTATCTCGAAGGTGCGATCACCACGCTGCCTATTCCTGTTTCGCCGTCCGCGAAAAATGTTAGCATCGTTGGAGATAATATCGCTGGCTTGGGCAAGCGCGGTAAATTCAAGCCTGTATTGGCGAACAAGATTCAACGAATTGTTCCTGAAGTCGAGGGACAGTTTCGTAGTTTTGAAAACTACCTGATTGCTGTGAATGGGTCGCTCACGGCTACGGCCATCGCGCAGATCACTGTTGCCGGAATCGCCAATGTCGCACCGACATGGCTGACGCCGTTCACGCTGTCGCCTGTCATCGAGGGCAGCAAGTTCTACTATGAGTTTCTGGCGGAAGACGATGAGCCGGGTGTGGATGGTGGCCCCACCAGCGGTCCCGGTGTCAGCTATTCGCTGATTTCGAACAATCTGTCGGCGTATGGCAGCTACGATGTAGCGCTGAGCGCGATGGAAGGCTCGGTACCAGCCCTTACCGAGACGGTGAATGGTACGATTATCATTCGGGCGACCGATGGGGTGGGTGCATCGACCATTGGTACATTCGTGTTTGATCTTATCAGTCCGAACAATGGTCCTGTTTGGATCACGCCGCCGGGTACGGTGATGACGATCAGTGGCTATCAGACCGTCACGCGGAAGATGCCGAACCTATTGGCGACCAGTGCAAGCAAATATACGGTCGTGGGCTCTTACCCGCTGCCTGATGGGATAACCCTCGGCAGCAAGAATGGGTATTTCGCTGGGCGGGCGCCCGATATTCCTCGCCTGACAGCGCCATCACTCTATCCGTTCGCGGTTGAAGCCATGAATGCGGTGGGCGAGACCAGCACGCGCTCCTTTGCGATCATGGTCACGCCACGCATCAATGTCGCGCCGACATTTGTTCGAAAGGCCGGAGCCACCTTGGCGACCGTGATGGAAGGCACAGCGGCGATTGTTCCGGTGATCGCAGATGATGACGTACCGGGTGTCATGGTCAGTATCGTAGATGGATCGCTGCCTGACGGCTTCACCTATACGAGCGTGACGCCGCAGCTTTCAATCTTTGGCACCTTGGCGCCGACAGAGGTGGACACCGCGTTCTACACCATCACTGCGCGCGCGACCGACATTGATGGATTGAGCACGAACCAAGATTTCGTCATCAAGGCACTGCGCCTCGATCTCCCGCCCACATGGGGCACGCTTTCAAATCTTGGTACCTTTGTTGTTGGATCGCGGATCAGTGTTGGATTGCCGGCATTCGATGACTACGGTCCACTGACATTTTCCGGTGGTTGGATGCCGGTGTCGGGATCGTTGAGTGTACAGATGACGGCGTCACTGACATCGAGCGGAACGGTCGTGGGGATCGCTCCTCGATTGGCCGATACCGTGAACTATCAATCATGGACGCTGCGCGCGAGCGTGAAGGATGGTCGTGGTCAAAGTCCGCAAGGACAGAAGTTCTTCGGCATTACAGTCAAGCGTGACGACCTAATTCCCGTCTGGGTTACTGCGTCTAGTCTCGGCACATTCGATGAACTCAGCGATCAGAAAATTCAACTGCTGGCGACTGATGACAGCGGCCCGCCCAAGCTTGAGATCATTGGTGGTGCGCTGCCTGCGGGTTTGGTGCTGACGGGTACTGGCTATCTGCTCGGCAAGATGCCGCAATACAGCAGCCTTCGACCAACTTATACGATCATAGTGCGGGCGTCTGATATGTCGGGTAATTTTGCCGACCGTACATTCACCTTTGGGGTTCGGAATCTCAATAATCCGCCGCAATGGATCACGTCTTCTAACCTTGGTACATACGCAGCAGGAAGTAATGTCTCTCTGGGTCTGATCGCTATTGATGACTCGGATCGAAGTCTCGACTTCAGTCTGATCCAAGGCCCCCTCCCCGCTGCTCTCAGCCTCATTCAAAAGGGTACCCTGACTGGTCAGTTGAGCGAAGCAAGCATCGGTGTATATCCTTTCTCGATCCGTGTCGTGGATGATGGTCAGCTTTATGCTGATCGGGATTTCACGATGGTGGTCGTGCCGAGCGATATGCCAGTCTGGATCACGCCTCCAAATCTTGGCAGCTATACGGAAGGTGTCTCGGTCAGCATGTCGCTGATTGCTTCGAACGCGATCAGCTACTCTGTAGCGACACTGCCGCCGAACTTCACATTCACTTCCGCTGGTTTTCTGTCGTCGGGCAGTCTCGCGAACGTAGTGGATGATCGCAGTTATTCGTTCACGGTCACAGCGATCAATCTGGCCAATCGCACGGATCAGGTCTTCTCAATCGATGTAAATGCGGTTCCGCAGATCACTGGTCCGACGAAAACCTTCCTCGGCAGCTACATGGAAGGGGATAATGTCTCGTTCCAGTTCAGTGCTACTGCGACACCAGTCGTTGTGTCTTGGACAATTGCTTCTGGTTCATTACCCCCCGGCTTGAGTCTGGATGAGACGACAGGTGTCCTGTCTGGAACAGTCGGTACTGTTGATGCAGAGACGCCTTTCGCCTTTGTTGTGCAGGCGCTTTCATCGAGAGGAGTCGCAGGGACGGCGAACTACAGTATCGATGCAAGAAAATTCTATCCGTTGCCGTTCAATGGTTCATTCGTGCTGACTCTTGATGACAATTCCATGCCGGGGGCGGCGACCTTTGCAGCCGGCGCGGTCGTGTCGAATGCGGTCGCGAAGTACGGCTCGACCTCGTTGCGCACGACCGGCGCCACCAATCAGTACGCCGGATATAATTTCACAGCAGACTTCCAGAGTTCCAGCCAGCAGCACACGATTGAGGGTTGGCTTTATCCGACGAGTCTCGACGGTTCCATCCGGGTTGTCGCAAGAATTATCGGTCGGTCGGCCACAACACTTTCTGACACATCCTTCGATCAAACATTGGTCACGCAAGGAGGTCTGATTGGTATGATGTACCAAGCATCCAATGGAAATTTGACCTTCTATTGGAGCAACGTGTCGATTCCGACTGACGCGTGGAGCCATGTAGCCATATCGGGCGCCGATTTCTCTTCGAGTAACCGCCAGCGGTATGTTCATGTGAATGGCGTTCAGGTCGGTGGTGTCGTTGGTGGAAGCGGTATCAATCCGTTTGCTGGACGACCGGCAGGGAACAATTTCATATTCATGCTCGGTGGTGCGCGTCCTTCCCCATCGAATATCGCTGCGTTCGATGGCTATACGGATGGATTTGCCGTGACGCTCGGAGTGATGCGTTACAGCCTGCCGCGCCACGATATCTATGATCAGCCCCGATAAGCCCTAAATAGCGTCATCTAGTATCTGGAAATAGTTATGGCGCAGCAGATCATTCTCACTCCGACCTTGGTGAACAGTGTTTTGGATCGGGGCGATCTGCTGCGTGTGGCGCTCACCAAAACCAACGCCAATTTCACTGAACTCTTTTCCTTCAT
This sequence comes from Ottelia alismoides, assembly GCA_037367405.1. Classification (NCBI taxonomy): domain Eukaryota; kingdom Viridiplantae; phylum Streptophyta; class Magnoliopsida; order Alismatales; family Hydrocharitaceae; genus Ottelia; species Ottelia alismoides. The sequence continues at coordinate 96,900 of JAZKJV010002861.1, read as the reverse complement.
TGGTACCAAATCACAGGCGAACGGTTTGGCGGCGCTGGACTCTAGCGGGCTGCTGACTTCCGCGCAGCGACCAATATATGATTGGACCAGCAGTCTCATCGCCAACAAGCCGACCAGCATCAGCTTTTCGGGTGATGCATCGGGTACGGTCACGCTCGGCAGTGGCGCCCTCACCTTCCCGCTGACGTTGGCAAATACCGGTGTCAGCCCCGGTGTCTACAATACGATCACCGTGGACGCGAAGGGTCGCGTGACCAACGGTGTCAGCAATTCCTATCTCTCGGCCAATCAGACAATTACGTTGGCGGGTGATGTCTCGGGTTCGGGCGCCACTTCCATTACCACGACACTCGCCAATAGCGGCGTAACTCCGGGCACATACAACTCGGTTGCGGTGGATGCGAAAGGCCGTGTCATCGCGGCCAGCAATGTAAGCTATGCAGTTGGTGTTCCGACACTCGATCAAGTCGTGTCTGCTGGCAACAGCACAAGCCAATCGGTCACTGTTGGTGATCTGCTTGTTGGTGGAAATCTGACGATCAACGGGACGACCACAACGGTCAACTCGACCACGGTCACGTTGGATGATCCGGTGCTTGTCCTCGGTGGTGATACGGCGCCCACGCTCAATGATGGCAAGGATCGCGGTGTATCGTTCAGATGGCATGACGGGTCGGTGGCGAAGCTGGGATTCTTCGGACGAAAGAATTCGGGAGCCAATGCCGGGAATTTTGTTTTCGTTCCTGATGCCACCAACACGAATGAAGTGTTCACCGGCAATCTTGGTGTGATTGCGGGATACTTCTCGGGTGAGTTCAACGGCACCTTCAACGGCACCTTCACGGGTGCGCTTGGGGGCACCATCGCAGGTGCTTACGTCTCGAAGACCGGCGATACGATGACCGGTAATCTCGCCATGACCGGATCGCTGACGCTCGGTGATCTGTCAGCGAATACGCCGGGCTATTTGCTGGATGGGCGCACGACCAGTTCGACAGGATTGGTTCTTGGTCGCATGTTCAATCTGGATGCGAGCATGACATCCGAGGCCGGATGGGATGCAGCTACCGGCTATCCTAATGCGTATTCGACTTTCCGTGTGAGCAATGGCGGAACGGTATTGAGCCCCGTTCTGGTGATTGGCAACGGCCCGGGTGTTTCGGCCACCCGCTATGAATCCGTCACCCACAATTTCGCAACCAGAAATGATGGTACGCTGGTTCCGCCGATCACTGTCGTGTCGATCAACACCTACCAGATGCGGGTATTGCAGGCGACGCCATCTACGAGCCCCACGACCGGTGCGCTAACCGTGACAGGTGGCGCGGGTGTATCGGGTGATCTGTACGTGGGTGGTGGTGTTTATTCGCCGGGTACACCAATCGTGGATACCTACACGTCGGTGACGACGGTGATCAATAATGCCTCCAAGGCATGGCGCTTCATCGTTGATGCTGATGTGAGTATTCTTCTCGATGTGCCGGCGGACGCATTCGTCGTGAAGACGGTCATGGTCATTCTGGTGGGCAATGGCACGAACACGGCGACGTTCTCGGCCTCGAATGGCGGCTCGATCATTTGGGACATGGGCATCACCGCGTCGATGAGTTCGGGTGCCGGCATGACGAGCATCTTCAATTTCACACGCGTCCCGGGATCATGGAACTGGTTCGCGCATCGCTCGGTTTACGAGACCTGATATGCGCAAATTCATAGACATCATGGAGGTCTACTCCCGCGAGACTGGATACGTGCGCGATAATCTCAAGCACGGTGGGGAGTTCGACTATCACCAATACTGGCATTATGTCTGCGATTGGATTGTGAATAATGATCTTCTGGAAGTTATCGGTACTGAGCTAGGCAACCCCAAGATAACCGAGGAGGAGTTGCGGGAGGAAGACCCAGAGGCTTACTTACATCTGTCTGAAGATGAACGACAAGAATGCAAAGAATGGGTGCTGAACTTTGTTCGCCGCAACTTCCCAGCAGAACTTCCCAACTCTGAATTTTTCAGCCTGCAACGACAGCAGCTTCTTCCGCGCACGACGTGGCTCATCCACTTCACAGAGCACGCAAGCGATATTGCGCAGGAAGGCTTCAAGTATGGGATGGCTGATATCGATAGGCTCGGGCTCACAACCCACTTTTCGAATACTGGCTTCTCGAAGAAATTGGGTGGGTACAATTTCGCCTTCGTCGCTGACAGTAGATACGCGAATAACGCTGCATCCAGAGGTGCCTACGGCGCGAATCGTGGCGCTGTGATGTTCCAGAACTCTGGTGCTCTTGCCTATCACTATGCGGATGAGGAAGATCAGGTAATTTTCAACGGCGCCGACGTTGATCCACGAGACATCGTCTTGCTGAAAAATTCCGAATATGACGGATGGGGCGTCGTCTCGCCCCATCTCCGAAAAGGCCATGGCTCAGTTGTATTCAAGGGTGATTTCGAGAACGTCGTGGCTTGGGTGATGAAGAACTTCACGCAGTATCGTCGGGCTCTAACACGGCGCTGAGTGCCTGTTTGGGATTTTCAAGCGACTGCATCTTCTGTTCGAGGTCACTGATCTCTCGTTCAAGGATCGTGCGCGCTTGACGCTTCTGTTCCAATTTTTCCTTCAATAGTTCCAGTTCTGATTTCTCGCTATCACCATCCTTGATGCGCTTCACCTCACGCTCGATCTCCTTGATCGAAGCCGAAGGCAGGATGTTGCGTTCCACCATGTCACGGATTGTGTCCGCCATCCGATCCTGAGGAAGCGTGGTGAGTGCGTAGGTGCCCGCAAGATTGGGCGGCAGCTTCGAGACAAGATCAGCCGGAATCATTCCCGTATCGATCTTCGTCGCAATAGCGCGCATCTTGCTCGCCTGCGCTTCGGAAAAATGGAAGATACCAGCGCGGAAGAGTGCGGCATATTGCCGACCCAATCGATTGTTGATTGCGACCAGCTTGCGCCCGGTGTCCAGATAACTGTTGAAGGCGTTCACGTAGCCTTCGTTCGCGCCCTCGATGTCCGACACTAGACCCGTCAGACTGGTGTCATCGATACCGCTGATGGCAGTACGCACCTTCGCACGCAATTTTTCGCGCTCGATCTGCGCCTGCACACCTTCGACGGCACGACTATCGCCGCCGACAGAGCCGACGATCTGTGCGTCGCCTTCGATCAGATCAGTGGCGAATACGGGTGACTCGGATGCCCAACGAGGCGACGGCTTCCTGTTCATGGCGTCACTCCGATCCGCGCTGCGCAACAAGACCACAGCGCTTCAATCTCTTCAGCGCCACCATTGTTCTTCTTGCCGCCAAGAGCCTTCAGGCTGTCCGCGACCGTCAGACCCATTCCATACGCACGCGCTATCGCCTCACGATGCGGAACCACGTCTTCCCAAAGCTCGCCCCACTTCGCCAGATGCTCACGAGCATCAGCGACCAGCGTTCGGCCCTCCATCGTCTTGTTGAGGACGAAGAAGGCGTCGGTCTTGCCCTTCCACCAAATGATGAACTCGCGGACGAAAATCAGCGACCCCGGTGCAGCTTCGGTAGGCATGATGATGAGATCAGCCGCCGCGCCGAGTTCCTGCGCGTAGCGCAAATTGGATTTCTCAACGCCGGGCGCCGTATCGATGACGATAATGTCTGCATGGCGAGCGCGATGGAGTTCTTCGCTCCATGACTGGATATGACCGTCATGGACCGTGACCTCCGGCAACTCATCCACGTCGGGTCGATCCAGTCGGTACTGCTCCCAGCGCTTGAATGCGCGCTGGCTATCGCAGTCGATACCGATGACCTTGTGGCCGGCTTTTGCGGCGCTCACAGCCAGATGGGTGGATATCGCGGTCTTGCCGACACCACCCTTCGGCGCAAAAACCATGATGATGTGCGGGCGCTTGCCCGCATCTGGACCGCCATCCCCCGATAGCCGACCCAAAAGCGCGGACGACATGTTATTCCCCCTACACTGCGATTCCCCTCGAATCGCAGCGGCACTCTACGGCAATGTTCAATGCGGAGAGAAGCGATCTTTCATCGTTGAAAGATTTTCGTGATCTACTTGCTCACATCCCAAACCAACAGCCGAAGCTCGCGCACCGCGTGTCCGCGATTGCGATTGGGAATGATGCGGGATTCTCGGAGCGTGTATCGGCAGCCACGGTCGATCACGAACTCCATTTCCGGAGAAGGTTCGTTGCCATCCAACTTCATGAACGCGCCGGGTACCGATGGTGGCACAACGATCATCGAGAGCATGCTGCTGCCCACTCGCTGCGCAAAGGAATAGAACGCAAAGGACGGTCCGAGCGACGTGCTTAGAAAGCCCTGATCAACATAGGATTCGCCCGGCTGCATGGCCTCAAGTTCTGCGACGCGAGACGTGTCGCGTTCGCCGCGAAAGACAGTCAGGGACCGCTTGCGTCGTGGAGACATCTTCATCGTATTGTCCAAGCGAGCCACTGCCTCGTCGGCGTCCATGACGAAGCCGTACTCGGCCACCATTTCCTCCGGCGACGGCATCTCCCATTCGGGGTGCGTGCCGCGCAGCTTGCTATTGATGTGCGTATGGCCATGGCCCGCATACCATTCCAGCGCTTCGCGTTCCCGATCAGGGACATCGAGCGCTTCAGCATGATCGAAACGCTTGCGGTGCGCGGTATCGTACTTCGGAAGCGATTTGATCTCAGTGATACGCATGCGAGCAGGGCGATCTTTCATCGATGAAAGACTTACTTGCCTTCTTCGGGCAGACCGGCAAGCAATGCAGCGGCACTAGCCGAGAGCGGTGCAGCCCACGACGGCGCTGGTGCGGCTGCCACAACTGCGGGCGCAACATAACTCGCCAGCGCTGGATATTGATCGCTGTGCGAAAGCAGGGCGATGGGTGACGGGCCGGGAACAGGATTCGGTGTCGTGGGCATGTCGAAGGTTTCCTCTCAAATGCTGCGCTCAGCCGCCACCGCCGCCCTGCCCAACATAATCATTGTTCCAAACTCCGGTGATACGCAGTTGGGTGGTCATGTTCAGCGAGTTGGTGCAATTCACGTAGGCATTGAAGCGCGTATTGGCGGGCGATGCAGAAATCACCGTGTTGAAGTACCCGGTGATCCGACATGTCGTCGCACTGGCATCCACGATGGAAAGCCCAACTTCGACCAAGCCGGTACCGGGCGTAAATGTGATCGGACCGAATGCGCCGGGATCAACCAACAGCAGCCAGTTCTTGTCGGGAAGGCGGCTGTTGTCGAAGGTGCCGAGATCGTAGATAGCCGGCGATCCACCAGTGAATGTGCCCTCATCATAGATGGTGGCAGGCGTTACTGAGACGATGGACGGTGCTGTAGGCACGAGTGCCGATGCACCGTAATACATGGAGAAGGCCAGCGAACCCGCTGTTGCGATGGCAGCATTCTGCGCCGTGTCCGGTACGCGACCGCCACCACGATAATACTGCGACAGAGAGATTGGCGCCGGCTGACCAACCTGATCGCGGAGGCTGAAAATCTTGGTGCCGCTTGGATTGTGAACCGTCAGAGCGAAGCCCGCAGGGTTGTTCGCCCAATCGTTCGGAACACCTAAAACCTGTGGATCGTTGTAGCCGGTAATGACGATGCGATGCGTGCCGACATCCAAGTATGCCTGCACTGTAAAGGGCGTTGGTTGGTCAAAGGCAGTTGCTGTCTCGGTGAACGTCACCAGAGTTCGGCCATCCAGCACGACCTGAATGCGGTTGTCGCCTTGACAATAAAGCGTATAGGTTCCCGCTACCGTCACCGTCAGCATGTAGTTGATCGACATGTACTGGCCGATCAGCACATTCGTGTCGCTCGCCGGTCCCACCCATACAGCGTTGGCATTCATGAATGCCGACCACGGCGACGATGTCACCGCGAATACGGTGGGAATGCCACCGAACTCGGCGCAGATATCGTCGCGGAAGGATAGCGAACCGCTACTCTTGATCGGCATATTACTTAACTACCGATTCGAGTTTGGTCAGCCGCGTCTCAAGATCGTTCAAGCGATCTGCGAGCGTGTTCACCGCACCCGCGAGAACAGCCGTCAATCGTGCGTAGTCCAGTGCGATCAACCCATCCGGTGTCGGCGTGACGAACTCGGGCGCGACTTTCTCAACGTCCTGCGCGATGAAGCCGATGCGAATTTTGTCGGTGCGCGTGTCACGATACCGGACGGGTTTGAGTTGCCGTGCAATCTCCATTGCATTTTCCAACGGCGTCACATCCGTCTTGATCCGTTCATCCGACAGCAGGCCAACGATGTCGCCGTTGACGAACAGTGTCCCGTCGATCTGACCATTGCCGGTAGAGCGCAACGAATTAGCGAGAACACCTTCATTTCGACCATTGCCTGACGTGACGTACAAAGCGCCCGTCATGCGGGTCCAGCCGTCACTATCGATGGTCACCTGATTATTGCGGAACGCCGCAGTGTTATTGGTCACCAGCGCACCGTAGATATTGGCCGTGCCAGTACAATCGAGACCAAGCGTGTCGGTGACACCACCCGTGAACAAGCGACCATCGCTGTACCGAATGGTGAGGGGCCAACGACTGTTTACAGTCGGATCACCCCAAGTCTCGGCACCGGCCGCGCCTGTTGTCAGAACAAGATTCTGACCATCGTTGATCATGAAGGCCGGCTTCTTTGTGCCGCCATGATTGGTAACCTTCAACCCGATGACGTTGTAGTCGGATTGAACGAAGAGATTGTTGTTGATGTTGGTGCGGCCAGCGACGGTCAATGTGCTGTTCAGGCTTGCGGCCTGTTGCACGTTCAGTGTTTGTCCGATCCAGACGGTGCCGTACAAAACCGAGTTCTGATCGACTTGTAGATTGGCAGCGACCTGTGCCTTCGCGCCTGTGTTCTCGAAGTAGAGCAGCAGATCACCACTGCCGCGATGCGAGATACCGGCTGATGGTGCGCTGACACTATTAACGGTTGAGCGGAACAGGAAGAAGGCGCGACCGCCACCACCATCGTCGTAGTTGCCATTCAGCGTCAGATTGGAATTGCCAGCCAAGGCCAAGGTACTTAGCCCGCCATTGAAGAAGCCGATTCCACCCTGACTGTTTCTGACCATGCCTGTGGTTGTGTCGGAACGGAAAACATAGCGATCCGAGCGCAGTTCATTTGCTGCTATGGCGTTAAATGTCGATGTGTTGGTAGTGTTGATACCAGAGAGTAGATTTTGGAGACTCATCAAACTAGCGCGGAGACCCAAAGTGCCAATATAGTAATCGCGTCCATCAGGAATCACTACGCCTGTTGAGTTAATGCTGTGGCTCAAGGTGTCGTTCAGGATCACCATCAGTGAGTTAGTGGCTTCGTCAAACTCCAATCGGTCACGCTGTCGGTTGCCCGCATCGTCACTCCCGGTTGTTCCCGAGAAGAAGATTGATGGATTTCCGTTGCGGTAACTCGGAACACCATTCAGGAAGATGTTGCCCGCCTCGACGTTCCCGTCCGTGGTCGCACGGACCAGATTGAGCCATTTGCTACCGAGTGTGCTGGCATTCTCATCGACGCAATATCTGAGTGTCTGGCTGCTCGAATCGTACCAAATTTGGCCGTTGATCGCTCGTAGCGGTTCGTTAGTACCAGCGAAATTCTCGGTCAGGTGTATCAGATTGCCATTGAACTGCTCACCATATCCCGGAGCGAATTGGCCGAGCAGGGTCAAGGATGTTACTGTGCGCGAAGGCTGCGCGGTGAGCGTCTGGTAGTTCAATTTCTCGCGCGGAAATACCGTCAAAAATGGCGTTGGTGTATAGGTCGCATTGACTTGCGAGGCCCGTGCTTCAGCATAGCGATAGATCGAATAGGTCATTTGAATTATCCAAGAACAATGCGGAGCGTGTAGACGACTTCGATGCTGCGGTTCAGTGACTTCTGGACAGGGTGGAACACCACATGCGTCAGAAGCTTACCCAATCCATTCGGATCATCCGGCTCGAATGCAATGAGCCCCAATTCATCGAAAACGAAATCGCCTTCGGTCGTGATCAGATCATCGAAGGCTTCCTGACCAGCAGGTTCATTGTAATCCAGCAAGCAGGTAGTCACGATATCCGCATAGGTCAGACCTTGCGTGTGACGAACCTGCATGAAGTTGTGTTCCGGGTCGCTGTTGCGCGGTGACTGGTCATCCACGATCTTCCAGAACTTCCGATTATAGAGCGCTGCATCGACGCCGCTCACATTCGGCGGGAAATAGGTGATCGTGCCGACGCCACTGACGACGCTACCGCCATTCCCGAACGCCATAGCGAAGACCTGTCCGCGCGTGCGATTCGAAAGCGACAGAGCCAAAGCTTCGGCCATGTTCGGCATGTGAATATCGTTGTGAACATCACGCAGGACTTCGCCCGTTGCGTGATCCCGGATGAGAACGTGACCCGTGATACCTGCTGAAAAACTAGAACCAGCCATGCTCATTCCTCGTCGGCCGGTTCGTCTGGTTGTTTCTCGCCATCGCGCTTCGAGACAATGACCTCGCCTGTCACCGCATCACGGATCAACAGGTGCCCGACAATCTGGACAACACCCTCATCATCAGGACCACTCGACGCCACGAGAAAATACCTACACCGGTTATTGTCCGGTATTTAGGATTGCATAACGCCGAGGTTGGGCACTATCAAGTTGCCGTAGCTGGCACAACATCTTGTGCCGCTCGGCCTCTCGATTTCCGAGGCACGACCTTCCTCGCCCCGCCGAAGTGGGGGTTGGTCAATCGCGGGTCGGCGGGGGCACCCCTGCTCCCGTCCCGGCGCGGAACGGGGTTCCGCGCCTGTCGCTCCCCGAACCGCGTGACCAGTTCGACAAGGACCGACGCCTTCCCCCGCCGCCCGATATCGCATTCATGCAATCCTTCGGATGATCTTCAGATCGTCACCGCTGCCGAACACCACGCTATCCGAGTACCCTCCACCGGGCTTCTTATCAGTGAACCGAACACTACGAAATCCCAACCCAAGGCAGGTATCAACGACATCATCCTGAAGACCGCTGCCCGAATAATTTTGGTACATCTCGCCGTTCGTCACGACTTCCTCGAACTCTTCGAAACTCATGTCATAGCCGTCTTGATAGCCACCAGCTTTATAGACCTTACGGAACAGCGAACTACCTCTCTCATATGCTTCAATGCTGAGATCAGCCTGTGGCGCCTGTCGGCCAAAGATTTCATAGACGATATCACCGTATCCCTCAGCGGTTTCCAGATCAGGTGATGTGTAGATATGCGACGCGGTTCGCGCCTTGGTCCTGTCAAATCTCTCAAACTCGAATTTCGACCCATGATACAACACCTCATCGGTATCGAAGCCGTCATTCAATTTCAGCTTCTCGGCCGCCTGTCTTCGCCGCTCCTTGGTCTGTTCATCACGCAATGCCTGAATACGAGCAACCAGTGGGCGCCCATGCGTGAACCAGAAGCCGCCACGCTGCGGGTCTTTGCTCCATGCTTCGGACTCGGCCGGGTCGCTTGGTGCTGGATCAGCTTTCAGGATGGCACTCCAACGCCGCGCCAGCGCTTCACGCTCCTGCTCCAAAGCAGCCAATTCATCGACGGATTCAAAAAGAATTTCACGGTATCGCATGATCGTATTTACGGAAACAGCGCCTCCCGATAACCATCCGCGTGACGCGAAACTCGGTTCGGATCATCCGGCACCCAGACATCAATCGGTGACTGCGCGAAGGTGTCACACCCATCATAGATCACCGTACCCGCCGGATACTTCGTCTCGGTCGCCACCGTCACCACCAGCGTCACCCATTCACCAGCAGCAGGCGCCTCATCGAACACGACTGTCGTGACGCCACTACCAACCGTAATCGTGTAGCTTCCCATGGAGCCGCGAACGTAGTTGTCCCCGGCCTTCACGCGCACAGACACCTCCAAAGCCCCCACGAAACCAATATTGAAGCTCGTCCTCGATCCATCACCCGCCGTATGCACGACATGCCGGTGCTGATCCATGATGGTCGTGCCCCGCGTCTTCCGACGCAGATCACCCAAGATCATCACCCCCTGATCAACCGCCAGCGTGTGATATTCAATTCGCTCACCCTCGATCCACACGACACCCGGCCCACCCTCAGGCTTGGTGAGAGGCAGACGACGGAAATCAAATGGAATATCCTCGCTTGTATCCACCAGCACCCTGATCTCGGAACTCGTCTCCACGACATCCTGCGCAAGCTTCGCAGGATAGCGCATACGCACATGCTCCCAATTCAGACCGAACTCATCCGGTCCAAGCTGCACCAGAGACCGTTCGTGCGCCGGCAAAATCGTATTTGACTGCCATGCCGCTGCCTCACGCGCCACCTTGCCTAGGAACAGCGTCGTGATCACACGATCAACCAATCCCTGCTGCTGCGCCATGTTCAAGCTGGATCGCCACGGGATACCCTGACGATATCCCTCGCTCCCGAACCCATAGTCATCGAACTCGGCACTATCGAAGCCATCCGGGATCGCTGCGTCACCGAAGGTGAACTCACCATCGCCCGCAACACGCTTGAACTCCGCCCCACCAACACAGACCCACGCATAATCATTCGTGCGCGGGGAGGGCATGACATAGCTACCATCCGCCCGACCCATGTGCTGGTACGTCTGAATATGAGGTTGTGGATACTGTGTCCGAACACCAGTAGCATCATCACGCATCGCAGTGGCCATGATCTTCGCACCCGCGCGAACACGCGCACGACAATCCTCATTCACCAGCGATAGCTGACCATTCGCCACCACATAGTCACGTTCTGCCGGATCATTGTTCACTACGATCACGTCGGCCAGACTATCCGCGCTCTCGAAGCTGATCACGTAGTTCCGCCAGATACCATAACCACTGCTGCGCGCGCGGATGGCCGAAGCCAAATCATGTGCCAGCCACTGACCGTTCTCGACATCAGGAATAATATTCGCGGACGCCTCGATCCAAGCCTGACTTCCTGTTCGCCTCACATAGACAGTGAGAGCAGGTGGCATTGGATTACCGGACACATAGGCAGGATAACCACGATCCATCTCAATCGCCGTATCCCGGTCTGCGAACGCTCCAAATTTCCCATAGAAGGTGGGTGGAGGACGCAGCCGATAGCCATCTAGCTCGACAATCGTCGCCGCGTGCTGCGGGATGACAGTGTTCGGTGCGTGCGGCAAGGCTGCCGAAAATGAGTTTCCGTCATTCAGGGCGATCTCATCCGTCCAGATGCGCTCACCACCACCGGCCCCACGAACCACGATGCAGATATCAGCATTGTTGGCAGGCGCGTTATCGAGTGTCACGACGCGCGACACGACCTCATCATTTACCACCTGCTCATAGACAGAGAATGCAGTTGACCGAACACCATTGATCGTGACCTCAATTGTGTCCTCGTCATCGACAACGCGATTGCTGGGTTCGAGCGTGTAGGCAAGACTACGCCCCGTGTACCAACGCAGCAGATATCGATCCTTGATCACGCCCGGACCGCCCAGATGAACCGCATGTGCCAGCAATTCTGCTGGGCCTGCACTCAACGAATAACTGATCTTCGCGGCGAATGGGTCGCACTGATAATCGGTTGCGGATACACGCTGGCCATCCTTCCACAGCATCACCGCATGATTGGACTCAGCGATATATTTGTGGTCGATCACGACTGTCGTTGGTCCAACGGCATGCACCAAGGCTTGCGTCATCGGTGCTTCACCGGCTGTCGCACGTGAATGAACGCGCAGCATCGTGCTGTCATCACCATAGATGGCGATGCGCTCCGGCGGATGATTGGGATCGAGATACGGATCACGCCCCTGCAAACCGGGTCGCCCATCCACATCAGGATTGACCAGAACATCGGGTGTCAAACTATCATCCAGCACAACATCTGGATCGCTCGATCCATCATAGGTCGGTCCCTTGAAGTTGAGACCGAGCAGCAATCGTGCATCCTTGGGTTTCATCCCGATGATCGGAGCATAGGACGCAGCAATCCGGTTGATCGCCGTATCAGGCACCTCGCTCTCATCGACAGCCACCCTGTCAAACAGCATCGTCACCTTCATCCGGCGGATCGGTGAGTTCGCAGGCGAGAGGTAAGGGGTTGGTGTATCGTACCAGTCACGCTCACTGCCAACGATGCCGCTCCATGTTGAAGCGTCCCAACCAAGAGCGCGCATCGCTTCCGAAAATGCCCGACGAGGCCCACCACGATCACCAAGGATCGATCCGTCGATCTGTTCATCGAGAATGCGCACGCTCGTGCCGACATAGGGCGCCTTGTCGAAGTCGGTCATGCGTCCCGTGATGTTCTGAACTTCCGTTTCATACCGACGAAGAATGTCGCGCACCTTCACGCGATATGGCTTAACTTCTTCAATGTACGCGAGCAAATCGGTCGTCGGATCACCCTCGGCAATCGGTGTGCGGCGAAGTGCTTCGTCATAGCCCGATACCGACAGGAAGCTGGTCTTGAATGCCCAATCAACCACATCCTGTTGGCTGTGCGCGAAATGCAGCATCGAGAAGAAAAGCTCGTTCTTCTCGGCATCGGTCAGGACTTCCCCGAGGAGAACGTCGAACAGCACCTGCAACTCCCATGTGCCATCGCGTGTCACGACGCCACTGGCTGATGCATCTGTCACAGCGTGAACGCTGCGACCCGGAAGATGGAAGGCGCTCGACAACGCTACCGTGCCGTTCTCACGTGCCACGATGTTCCAAGCGGAACCATCCCACGCGGTCCAGCACCAGCGACCGAACCCATCATCATTCAAGCGCACAAGACTGACCGAAGGTGTATCGCCTTCACTTGTGTCTCGGTCTGTCGCATTCGCAAAGACCACAACCGGTGGCGTCGTAGCTGAATAGCCATCTGCATACCAATCCGTGAGCGCGTACAGGTCGCTTGTGCGATATCGCTGGGAACGATGCAGATCGAAAGTCGCGCCGTTCCAACGCCAAATCGTCCAGAAGCCGTTCCACGCGAAATCGGTCTCAACGGCAACCCGATCACCCACCGCCAATCCGGTCAATTGATCACGCTGCGACATCGTGGTCACGCGCTGCTCATAGGCACGTGCCGGCACGAAACTACCATTCACCTTCTGCCAGATGCTCCACTGCGGCAGATCAGCCGAGAGACGGTTGAGCAGCACCCGATCCGATGCTCCGACATATGGCAACAATCCCTGCAATGCGCTGTTGTCGAAGACCTGATAGGTCCAATCCTTCGGTGGCAGTTCGAGCCGCTTCGTTCCGTCCGGCCGCACCCACATCAGATATTCTTCGAGTTCATCCGACTGATCGAGCCTGTCCACAGCAGACTGACGCTCGATGACCAACGGCGCACGTGCGAATATCGTGTTCACCATATCCACATAGGAACGACGTGCAGCACGCCGACCGGTATCACGAATACCCGGGTCGAACATCGACTGCCCCTCATCGATCCCGACATAGCGGACTGCAACGATTTCGGGCGGTGTTCCTATTGGTGCATGCGGCAGCCGCGAGAACCGATTTTCGACACTGTCCCATGCATTGCTGAAGCCTACGAGGCTGTCGCGCAGCTTCGTCCAGAGGGAAGCCGGCGGTAGTGATCTCTCATCATGCTCCCGCAACAGGAACCATTCATCATGGGCGACCCCGTTCGGCTGCCACTCGCCCTGCACTCGCTTGCTTGCATTGGGTACCAAGCCGACACGTAGCACGGTCGAGACATCATTCAGGTTCGTCAGGCCCGAAACCAGCATGCCATCACCCGAGATCGCAGCGATCCACGGGACATCAGCGGTCGTCGGGTTGCGCAGGATATCGGCCACCGCCGTTGAACTGAGTTTGCGATCCTGTCTGGCTGGAACCTGACTGAGGTTCTTGACCCAGAAGAAGTAACGATTGGCCAGCTTGTCGATGGAAGGATCATAGCTGCTGCGCGTGATGTAGGGCGTGGCACTACCAGCGGCCGGAACACCCTCGCGACTGGTATCAGCAAGATAGCTCTCGGGTGACACGTCAGTGCCGACCCACTCGTAGACATCCACCGAACAGCCCGGTGCAACTTGTGCCCATGCGCCAATGCGGTGAGTCAATTCCGACAGATCACGCTCATTCGACATGCCGATCCGGTCGGTGAAAGGATCGAGGAATCGAACCGTGGAGGTATCCCACCACAGCATTCCAACCTGCTCCTCACCCCAAGCATCATTCGTCCCATCGGCCGTGTAGCGAGCAGGATCGAAATCGACTTTGAAGGACAACTCACGGTCTGCAACACCCGGAAGATACCCAGCAACTGGATCGATGACCGAAAGGCGGTTCACCAATGAAGGCTCCGAAATCGCCTGTCTCTTGGTTAGACGCGTATCGAGATCATGTGCGCTCGTGATGGCAATTCGAGCAGGATCAACCCGCAACGGGCGCTGGCGAACGACACCTCCACCGACTTGCACGACAAACCAATTGTCGCCGTTGTCGATGTACGCAATCTCGCCATTCGGGATATGCGTCGCTGCCGAATAATCGTTGATCGTGGCAAAGCGGGTTGGCCGCAGGCGGTACATGACCGGGGCACTCGACAGGTCGTCGCTGTAATCGACGCCCGCATCGAGCACCGCATCGATCTCGATCCAGTTGTCTGCGACGTTGACGGCTCTGACCACCCACACACCGCTGATCGCATTATCTGCATCATGGATCATGATGTAGGAGCCGACATCATTCGACTGCATGCCGTGCGAGTACCGCATGATCAGGCGGCACCCTGCTGTGATCGACAGATCATCGCCAACCGTGATGACTTGTTGCACCTGATTGGTATTGCTCAAGCGCCAGACTTGCCAGCGGTTGACCGCACCATAGCTCCAAATTCGATCACCAGTCTGGAATGCAGTACCGCCCGCCACGACGGTGTTGAACAGCGTCGTGAGCGTGTCATCACTCAGCGTGGTGTAGGTGACATCAGACAATCGCACCCAACCTGCTGTCGGCAGGGCTTCGGGGAAGGGCAGGGGGTCATCAAGCCGGATCGACTTGAAGAAGTTGGTCGAACGCGGCTTTTCAATCCAGCGCTGATCGTCGGCTTCCAGTCCGATCCACATGACGGGTGCCCCCGGTGTAGGCACCATGCGAATGAATTGCTGCGCCTGACGAAAATCGCTGTCCCTGATCAGGAACTCGACCGAATCGCCTGCCGGCGTTCCGAACTTCGCCGCACGAATCGCCCACTCTTCGAGGAATGCGATGGAACGGTTGCCGGTGAGGCGCCGTGATCTCAATAGACGATCAAGTGATCCGGGCGAACCCTTGGCTTGGATGAGGCCCTGATGGAATTCGAATTGCCCCGTCTGCGAGATAAGAAGATTGTCGAGGTAGCTGCGTGTCTCAAAACCAGTCAGATGGCGGGCATAGCTTCGCAGCAGGGCATTGTCGGGTTCTTCGATCCCGAACATCAGGCGCACGTCTTCGGCTGCCTTGTCATAGCTTGGCAGCAGTTGATCACCGTACAGCACGAAGCCCTTTGCGGACGGTCTGCCAGCCCAATCCGAAGTCTTGCGGCCCATCACCTTGAGACGAGGCTGACGCAAATTGAACAATGGCGCGTAGATATTATCGCTGAAGATAGTTTTGTTTGAGAAGATAAGCATGTGCTCGACTTCGGAAACACCGAGCCGCGCACAATAGATATCGGCACCGAACGCCTTGATCTTCACATCACCATCAAGCCGCGAGACAACCGATTTCTGTTCTGGGATAGGCTGCGCCTGACGATCCAAGAGGCCATAGAAACCACCAGCGCTTTGCTCGACGTTCAGGACCAGACCATTGTCCGCCCCGAAATGCAGTTCCTCGGCGCCGGGCGACAGCGAGATGAAATTTCCCGGTGCCCAATTCAACATCGTCCAGTTCAAATATTCCCGGCAGACGAGAGACCAATCCCTGATTTGACTGCCGTTCTCGTTCGACACCTCAAAGCGCCAACCACGCGAGATCAGCCATCGTTCGTAGCCGAACAAGAAATCCGCAACCTCCTGTCGGGAAAACAGGAGTGTTCCATAGGACACGCGTTCGACCGAGCCATCGCCGCGAAGATAGCGGAAAACGCGCGGGTTCGCTTGATCAACGCCCGGCGCTGCCGTCCAATACATCATCTCGAACGCAGGACCACTCGTGTGGCTTCGGATAGCGCGATAGGTGCTGTACTCATAGGTGACCAGCGTATTGGCTGAATAGAAGGTGTTCGGGCGCCACTGCACCACGACGGGCTCCGCCACATCACTCAACCCAATGGTATCGCGCGGACCATTCGGATCACCCGGCATAATGGTGAAGAATGGATCGCGTGCGTCGTAGCCAATCACCTGCCAGCCACGCCCGGTCCATTCCACGATTACGCCTGAATAAACCTCGTTTCGCGCAACCGGCGAACGATAGAGCATCAGCGAGATGTCTTCGGACGGAACCAACCCAAAATCATCGGCCACTGCACGTAAATCGTTTCTCGATGTGAAGGCTGCAACCTTGTGAGCCAATCGCACGGACACCGCGCGCATCGCATTCCCGAGAGTGGCCGGCGATTGGCCAAGGCTGATCAACCGATCCACCACCCATTGCTGGATACCGAATACGGTCTTGATCGCACCATCGACCGTCTCGCCATTCACGAAATCATTTTTCGGTTGCGGCCGTTCGTTGGTCGATAGCTGCAACCACTGGTCACCGACGAAACCGGTGTCCAAGGTATCCCAGCCGAACTCGATCTGACGTGCCGGCTTCAGCAGCAATCCAGCATAGATTTTCCCAAACCCGTAGGACGGTGTGGAGGCCCACAGCGCCTCCACCGGCCCCATGTCACCGATCACCCATGCAGACGATGCCTGCTGATAGCTTGGTGCCTGAGGCACGATGCCACAGGCCAGCGGA
The DNA here is from genome assembly GCA_037367405.1 of Ottelia alismoides. Classification (NCBI taxonomy): domain Eukaryota; kingdom Viridiplantae; phylum Streptophyta; class Magnoliopsida; order Alismatales; family Hydrocharitaceae; genus Ottelia; species Ottelia alismoides. Next base: position 79,956 of record JAZKJV010002861.1, on the reverse strand, counting down.
TCGAGCAGATTCCCCGCATCATCGATGGGAAGGACTGATAGCAGTTCACGACGCGCATAGGCTTCATCGGTGCCAGCCCGCTCGCCCTGACGGATCACGCCATCGCGGAGATCGTTCCAAAGCGTCGTATTGCCGCGACGATAGGGGGCGGCACCGTACTGACCATCCCACCACGATGGCTTGTTGCTGAAACCCAGCATCTCCCACGGTGTCTCATGCGGCCGTTCGGTGCCGAAGTACCAGCGGTAGATCGCGCGCCAACTACCCGGCAGTGATCTGCCGAGCCAATCGGACCTGCCGCGATAATTCCACGAGAACGGATTGCCGTCCTCGTAAGTCGTGTTGGTCTTGTAGTCGAGTGCATAGCCCTGTGCCCAACGCTCGAACACCACAGCATATGCACGGCTGTACTCGACGTGATCGTAGCCATCCTGTCGAACGTGCCAAGCATTGTGGAGCCATTGATCGAGATCAAAGGCAGGACGTTCTGTATCCTTGAACTTCGCCGGCAGGCTCAGATATACCAACTGCTCATACGCAAGCAGTAGATCATCCTTCCAGTCACCTGACGCAGGCGTGCGCGATCCATCGTGACCGACGATCACCGATCCGCTGTACATGCTGTCGGAGACAATCCTCGGTGTGAAGACCGGCAGCAATCCAAGAGAGGCTGGTGTTGGCGGAATGAACCAGCGCGCACCACCAAGCGTGTTATAGAAGAACGGAAAATCCGATCCCTTCTCGCTGCGCAAGGCATCCAGTACGATTCTCACGCGATCAGACGCAGCTTGGGTGTCGTGAATGACTCCACGATTCCGGAGATCATTGGCACGCGTCAGCAACTTCGCACGAAACCGCATGTGCTCGCGCTCGACATAGCGAATAGATTCGGCCACATCGAAGGCGCTGTCCGATGCCGTCAGCATCAATCGCAGCATCGGAGAGCGATGCTGCATGATCTTGGTGCCGACCGTCCAATCCTTGCCCGTATCGCGATAACGGTTGCCGGCGAACGCCTGCCCACCATCAAGACCAATGTTCGCCTGAATGATCGACGCCTGATGCTCGAATATTTCGCCGCGAGTGACCAGCGTCGGTTCGTCGTTCGTCGGATTGGCCTGCAAGTTCAGCGGCAGCTTCGGGATCGTCGTCACGCCTTCACGCAGACCCAGCGTGGTCAGCGGCGTTCCAACGACATTCTCGATGAAGATCACGTCTCTGCTGACAGTGCGCACAACGAAAGCAGAATTTTCTTTCGATGCGACCCATTCGGAATTCAGCACTGAGAGCTTTTCATTCACCCATGCGACAACCGCATCAAGCTCCCGATTCTCATTCTCGGGCTGATCAAATTCGATCAGTACGCAATACTCGCTGTTCAGGCCAATGCGGAAGGAATCGCCGCGCGAGAGGGCAGGGGGGTTCGACAGTCCCATGATCTCAATCGGCTGACGCAGAGGCTGACTCTGGCGATGCCAGACAGTCTCCAACACACCGGCCCGCTTCCAGAAATACAGACCGCTGATGATCTGGCTGTCCACGCCATAGGAGACGCGCTGCGTAATGCTACTCTCGAACATCACATCATTGCGCTTGTCCCGCTGGACGGCAAAGCCAATCACCGCATCCTTTGGGGCTGTCTCTGAACGCGCGAAGGTGAAAATCTTCCCCGCTCGGGTGTCCGCGAAATTCGATGCTGCATAGATGCCAGCATCATCCAACAGACCACCTTCAGCATCGTGCAGCGAGAACACCGGTTCCTTGTACGGCGCCCATACCGGCAGCATCGACCAGCCACCGCCATTGTAGCCGTATTCCCGGCCATAGGGGTACTCGGGAAGGTCATTGGGGTGGTGCGCGTTGTCGTAGATGTTGTTGTTCGGATGCAAGAGATCGCCCTTCACCCGCACCACTGATCCTGCCGGCAATGCAGCGGGATCGGGAATGAGAACCGCGTATTCAACACCGTTCGTCACCTGACGCCCAACTGTCAGAATGCGGTTACGCAGATCACCGCCATTGGTGTTCTCGGTAACCAGAATCCGGTCACCGAGCTTGAGGCGATAGTAGCTGCGCAGCATGTCATCGGAGGCTGCATAGCCATTGTCCGCGAACAGGGAGCCCAGCGGCCAGCGATTGGCGGCCGTCAGTGGGATCGCACCATTCTTGTCGAAGCCACCCGGCGCTCCAATATCCTGCTCATCGAGATCAAGTTCACCGAGAAGCGAGAACGGGAAGCGATCATTCACCAGACGCCAATCCGCAGAGTCGAAACCGCCTGTCGTCGCGGCTATCGCTTCATAGGTCAGACCAGAATATATGACGCGATCACCGACAGCGTAGGATGTCGTCTCGCTGAAATAGCTCTGCGTGCCGATATCAAGATCATAGGCGTAGAGGCGTCCATGCGTGATGATTGCATCGACATCGGCCACACGGCGTGCATTCTCGGGCGATCCCCACACCTTCATGTCGCGGAAGAATTCGATGATCGGACGCTTTGCGCGATTGGTGGTCGAACTCAGACCCGACCAAGCGAAGCTATCCCGATGCACCCAATGATTCCGCACTGACCACGAGTTGCCATCATTCGATGCCCGCTCGATCAAGGAATGCTGGGCCGGGAACCCCCACAGCATGTCGCGCTCCAACGCGATCCGAATGCCACGACCCACACCATCCACATAGGCACGGTCAGGTACTGCCAACCAGTCTTTCGCATCGAAGACCAAGCCCTCGTTGATGCGGATAGCTTCCAACACTACACCATCACGCAGGATGCGATCTCGTGGGTAATAGAGGGTCTGTTGCTGCCATTCCGTCGTGGTATTCTCGAACACATTTTGATCAAGCAGCCGAACCCGCATGCCTGAAGTCAGACGCGGCATCTCGACCGGTGGCAGTCGTGACAATCCACCATCGAGGAAGATTTTGAGGAGTCGTTCGTCACGGAAGACAACGACTTCGGTCCCGGCGGATGGTGGTGCAGTGACCTGCACGTATTCACCCACACGCTCCCATCCCGATACGATGGTACCCGGATCGGTTGGGCTGGTCCGGAACAGCACGGCCGGTGCTGCGCTGCCAACAGGACTGCTCGGCAAAGTGAATGTTGTGAGGGCACCATCAGCGATAACGCTGGTGTAGACCTGCGTATTGCGGAGAGCCGAAATATCATATCCGTATCTTCCGCTCAGGAAGACATTGAGATCGCCATAGCGGATCGTCAAGACAAGCGTACCCGCCACCGGCATGCGGGTGAGGCGAACCGTGTTCGCATCCACGACCGTGAAGGCGTAGCGCGTGAAACCGGGTGCGCTGGGAGCCATGGCAAACACGGCAATCGTTTCATCGCCCGGCCGAGCCTGCGGCAGTGTCCCGGGTAGCGAGAATACATTGTTGGAGCCATCTCCGAGGCTGGCGCGGAATGGCGACATCAGCGGTAGCGATGGCAGGATTTCCCTCCCGCCTTCCTCACCGAACCAATTGTAGAACCGATAGTTGATCAGCTTGTCGGTATCGATGGGTGGTGACCATGCATAGGCATCGGCCTCGAACATGCGCTGCTGTTGCGTGGTGTCGGCACCAAGCGAAGCAAGGTATCCGATCAGATCGTCGTAGCAGAGTGCGCGCTGGATGTCCCCGGTATCGTCCGTCTGGATCATCGACGCTTCAAGCTGGTATGCGCTGCGGATCGCATCCGGCTCTGGAATGTAGAAATCCTTCTGCGCATCGTAGTAGCCGGGCTTCTGACCGATATAACCGCTGAAGGGAACACTCTTGCCGGGATTGAAGACGGTATCGACCGTCGCGCCAAAGAACCGCTTCAGCGTGTCCGTGCGATGGATTTCCGGCAGCAGATTGATGTTGCGACGACGGTCGCTATTGGTTGCCATTATCTTTTGATCCGCAATGCGCTGTCGGTATTGGTGGTGATGATCACGACATCCGATACCTGCAAACTGGAAAGGAACATCTCGTCGGAACGCGCCTTGATCTCAAAGCCATCCCCGAATACCCCGGAGGAACTGCCAACCGGCACGAGAACGGCACTGCCGATCACACCCGCCAATTGCTGGTGCAGATAGGCAGCGAGTTCGGTGTAGAAGAACGTCTCCCCGAACTCCCAACGCGACGCCGCAAAATATTCGTTCACGGCGCGCACGACGCGTGTCCTGATCTCGCCATCCGACATGGTCGCATTGGCAAGCTTCACGATCTTGATTTGCGCCCGCAGTTCCGCATCAGCCCCGGGACCGAACAACAATCGATATTTCACCGGCCGCCAGACCATCTGGTCGCTGTACATGCGATAAGCTTCTAGCTCGGCAAACGCCAAACGTAGATCGAGTTCAGTCGGTGCCGCCGGCAGATTATCGGGATCAGCGCCATTGCTGATCCAATCCCGCATCGCCGTATCGTACTCGGTCGTCAGGACAAACATGTCATGCACGTTCGTCATCGCGGGATCGATGCGGTGATCCGCCGGAGCATAGTGCTTCCAGAGATAGGCAATCGCATCGACACGAGGAGCAATGACAGTGGTCCCGTCGATCCAGCACTTTGCAACGTTCGCACCCCGCCCACGGCGAGCAACATACGATGTTGCCGCAAGCGGAGTGATCGCGCTCCACGAACTGCCCGTCCATGTGAAAAAACTACCCTGCACGAAACCAACATCGTTCACCGCGAAAGTCAGCGTTCCCGGAGCAACATTCGGCAGGGATGAACCCTTGCACCCGATGATGGTCTTGACCGGTGTCTCGACCATGCTCGACGCATCGCGCTGCCAGAACAGCGTCGTCGTCTCGATGCGACCGGGAACATCCATCAATCGTTCCAGCGTGTCGGGATTGTCCACGACACCATCGTCATCCTTGTCCGGAAGATCGAATGAAATGCGCCGAGGTTCGTACATGCCATTCGAATAGGCGTAGAGATCGCGGAGGCTGACATCCCAATCATCGCGCAGCCGCGAACCGGTGACATCAGCATGGAAGTCTTCATTGAAGCGCAGCACCCGGACGAAATCGCTCTTGCGTTCGCCAGTATCCGAATCATAGGTCACGCGGCCTGAATTATACCACTGCACCGTGTCGGCACTCTCGAATACGTACCGAACGCCGCGTGCCGTAATCCGCCAGATGCCCGAGATGTACTCGACGCTCGCCACCAACCGATTGCTCACACCAGATGTTGTCGGGACGGACGTATTCGCACGATTGACCATCCATGGCGTGCCGGTCTCGATATCCAGCGCACCCATGCGGTAATAGAGATCGAAGGATACGCGATTCGTGAAAAAGTAGTCCGTGCCGGCTGCCTGCGCCGCAATGGTCGCAGGGATGTCGCTTGCATAGCCGGGCACGATGCGGACGATCACCGAGCCGCTGGCAATGGCTTCGCTCAGCGTGATGTTACCCGCCAGACCACTGGTCGGAACCGTCGTGATCGCGCCACGCTTCTCCACGATGCCCGCCCAACGCCGGACACCACTCTTCTCGAACAGCACCGCCGTTCCGGGACGCAGAAGCACATTCTCGGCCGAGAAATAGCCCGTCGAACTCTGTGTCCCGAACTCGTCGGCCGCGCGTGTCCAGACGATGCCATTGGCAGCGGTCTTGGTGGCGTTGGTCTCCTGCATCAACCATTCGCGGATAGATTTCACCACGTCGGGATGCTTGACCAGCGGTTGCAGATGCACGTCGAGCATCTGTCGCGGGGTCCGGTTCAGGGCGAGTGGCACTTCGACATAGGCATTGCGATCTTCGATGAAGAAGCTGCCATCGTCGCCGTACACAGCCACGTCCGAATATTGGGAGGTCGGATCGTGCAGATTGGTGAAGCGCGAATGGCCGGAGTAGACGCGGTTCAGCGCCTTCAGCTTGATCGCCAGATTGGTTTGAAGCGGGAAGGTGTTGTAGTCCTCGCCCGACACCATGCGGTTCTGCGTCGCATAGACCAGCGGTGCGCGGCGTCTGATATCTTCTTCAGTCTCCCGTGCCGTGCTGTTCGTCACCGCCTCCTGCAAGGCGAAGGTGAGCGTCAGCGTGCGCGGCGCATTGTTGCGCGAGACATAGGGGATGCCGAAGCTGATCGAGTTGATATCAGCCGGCCGCACTGTGTAGCTTTGGCCATTCGCGGTACGGTAGGTGACGCGGATCAACCCGGTCGGCGCATTGCCGAACAGGCCATCGCTGAAGCGAATCATCGCTTGGTCATTGTCCTTGGTGACGACCGAGAAGATGTTGCGTTCGGAGCGCGGCGTGCTGGTGAATGTGATGTTTTCCGAGAAGATCGCGGGAACCTTGGTCCATTCCGTCAGGATGCTCCCATCGTCATCGATGGTCTGAACCCAGATGTCGTCCTGTGTGACGTTGATCGGTGACAGATCGAGCGTCTGGTTCTCGATGGGGTTGGTGATCTGGAAGGTCTCGAACTGAGATGTTCCCTGCTTGAAGAAGGCGAACAATCCACTGCGCGGCGAGGCGTTGCCGTTGCCGTCCTGCAAGCCGATCAGGTGCAGGGCTGCGTTCGGGTTCGGGGTGCGTTCGATCAGGGCGCCATCTTCGAAGTCGCCATTCACAATGGAGAACGACATGCTCTGACCAGCGACGGTGGACATGAAACTCAGATCGCCCTGCGCAAGAACATTGTTCAGGGCGGTAGGAGCGCTGACCGCACCGGTCAGCGTTCCCGCCTTCAATGGTGTGCCGTAGGGATTCGTGGAGATCATCGCTGCATTCAGGATGGCGATGAATTTCTCGAACCAGTCTGGGTCGTTGTTGTCGTTCCACTTCACCCGTCTGATTGGCGAGGGATTGGCCGAAGCTGTCGGAGACATCCTCATCGGTGCGGATTGCGACGACCTTGAGGATGCCGCGTGCCGGACGATTGCGGGACGGATTGTAGGAGAGGAAGCGGGCGAGACGGATGATGCTCTCGCGCGCCTCGGCCGTGTCGAGGAAGTTCTCACGCGCAGCCAGATCGGTCTTGTAGGCAAGCGTACCCGCCAACCATGCGAGCAGATCGATGATGGCGACGAACTCGGACGACTCCACCCAATCCGAAAATTCTTCCGGGTAGAAGTTGAGGACATACTCACCGTAAAGCCTTGTTAATAGTAGCAGGATCGGATGCAGCAGGTTGATCGCTGAGAACGCGCGGTAGAGGACGGTCCAGTCTTGTCCAGCGAACAGGTCAGATTGCCGAGCCATCGTCAAATTCCATCGTTCTGAATATTGTAGCGGGAACTCTCGCGCCGTTCGAAATCAATGTAGAAGCTATCAACCACCACAAGCGGAATATAATTGATCGAGACTTCGATGCGGATGCCGGCGTCATAGGCCGTGACGTTGAGATCGATCAGTTCGCAGCGACTGTCGCTTTCGACCACGCGTCTCACTTCATCGCGGACAGCATTGATGTTGCCCTCGGTCATCGGCTCCATCAAGTAATCCCAGATGGCACAGCCGAAGTCGGGGCGCATGACGCGCTCTCCGAGACGAGTATGGAAATGGTTCAGCAGGTCACGCCGAACGAGTTCAATATCATAGAGACGCCAATTGCCCGTGGTCTCGGTGTCGAACGTAGAAAACCCGGTGAACAAGCGTCGCAAAGCTGGGGGAGTTTGCGCCATAAACCTATTTAGAACATGGTTATGTGCAAAGAGAATTGGCGATAAATAGATAGCTGTGGCGCGAAACCGGATAACAAAATGAGTATGCGAAGCTGGATCGACTTGGTCGAGGGCATCTTAGACGAAGATGATGCGCCATTGGAGTGGCGTGCTTGGATTGATCCAAAGGGCGAAGAGCATGAAGTTCATGGGGACGAGACCCATGCGGAATGGGCCTACGGCTATCAGGTAACCGACGATAATTGGGAAGATGATCCAGATGTTGGTGATGCATTTGCGACGCATATCGAAAATGGTTGGATTAGGGTCGGCGTGAATATCAGCGCCCTTGAATTTTATGTTACTCTTGAAGAAGAATTCACAACGCGTCCTGCGCTCGAACGGCTTTTGAAAATGGTTCAAGATACACCCGCCCAAAGTTTTTCAATTAGTAATAAGCACGCGATGTTGGGAAGAAAGAGATTTCAAACCCTTGTGACACGCATGCTATTACAAAAGAGGAAGATGGGTTGATTATACCTGAGTTAGCGGAAGCTTGAATCGACAAAATCGAGGACGCGCGCCCGCAAGGTCCGGTACTCCCAAGGGTAGCCTTCGTCGGGACACTTTTCGCCAGCCCAATAGGCTTTCGCCTCGCGCTCGAACAACGATGCATCGATGTCCCGGAGCACACCGCCGTGTTTCAGGTGCCTCCCGATGTCGCGGGCGATCTTCGTCCACCAGCCGGCGTCATTACGCTCAACAGCATCCATGGCTTCGACACGGTAGATATAATCTCCAAAGCCACCCGCCTTCACGATCAAATCCATATCTGGATCATCGGTCATGAAAACCGATTTCGTGCGCGGGATCGCACCACTCGGCCTATACGCCGCAAGGATACGCTCAGTTGCCCGAATATTCTTTGTACTCTTGAGGAAGCCCCCAACGCCGGGACGAAGGATCGTCCCGGGCGTCAGAGCGTTCTCGCTGCCGTGGTAGTAGATGCGAACGGGTTCGGAGATTTCATGGAGCCGCATTCGATGCTTCGCTTAATCTGTGCGCCACTTATCAGCACCCGGTCCCCATTCGGCTGGATCGTCGTGGCTGTCGCGGTGAACTCGTATTCCCCAAGCACGTAGCGCATGATGTTCGGGGATGGCGGACAGATTCACTCGCCATTCCTGCTCATCCGTGATCTTCCAGAGCGGATTTTTGGTGGCTTCAGTGTCGTAATAGCGCTCAACTGAGAAGTCGCGGGCAAGGGCCTGACCATCGAACTTGATCACCACGCCCTGCACCTCATCTTGGCGCAAGCACGCGAAGCGGGCAAAGTCCTCAGCGACCCGGCGGGATTCGGTAAAACATATTGCGCCGATCTTGCCATCATCCTCCATCTGATTGGTGGACTGGATTTCCTGCCACGCCCACAAACTGGTGCCATGAAAGAACACCTTAGGAACGTGTGTGGTAGCTTCGATGATTTCACGGAAACGCATGCAAATATTTAGCCGGTGATCATGCACGGGCCACCAGCGGCTTCCAATTTTCGTCGTCAAAATATTCGATATGCTTCGGATCAACCGCAAACTCGCGATCCGAGTAGAAAAACATACCACGATCCGGACTGTAGCCATCCGGGACCGTCAAAGCATCGTGCGGAAATCTGAGCATCAGCGACCCATACTCATCCTGCTGTCTATCGCTGTAAAACAAGAGATAGACGGACTCAACATTGCCGATGATATAGTGAAGATCATCGGCATCTCCCCCACCCATTCGTGGGCGTACAAGCCCTTGCTGCGCAGGCTTTTCAGCGACGCAGAAGTCGAGTGATAGCAATAGTGCTGCGTGATCTCGTTGAACTTCATGGGGTGCATATCTCCGGGGGCCACGCCCTCACAACGTGGCCCCGATTTTGATCACTGGCCGTTCATGTAGAGGACGGTCGTGCCGCCAACGAGTTTGCGGGTGAACGACGTACTCTGCACGAAGATATCGAATTTCCCGCCGTTCTGCGGAACCACACGCACATCACCCATCTCCGGCAATCCAAGCAGGCGACGTGCGGATGCACCACTGTAGTAGCGCCCGGTATCCGTCTCGCGGATGACGATGCGCTTGTGGCCCTGCACCTTCTCAGGCTTCGTCAACTGATAGAAGCCAGCACCCGAATTGTATCCACCGAAATTCGCCATGCAGAATTCGCGGATCGCAATTCCGTTTTCGGATGAGGGAACGGGAACCGTGGACAGGCCGTGGGTGATCTCGGTCAAGGTCTGCTTGACCTCGGCCTTGGTCAGATTCGACGTGTCGGTGTAGAACGACGAAGACGAACGCTGGCCAGCCGAACGAGCCTTGAAGAAGGTCTGCACACCCGAAACCGTCGCCTGCGTCGATACCGACAAGGCCGCCTCGGACTGCTCCCACTCCATGACATTCCCATCCGGAATACCAAGACGGGTCAGCGCATTCTTGTAGCCACGCGGCACCCGGAACACGAACGTCCAGCGATCAGTGCCCTGCAAACGCCGAATCTCACGGGACAGACTTTCAGCCGTCCATTGCTGCGACCGATTCTCCTGACCATCCGTGATCACCATGATGAGGAAAGCCGCTTCCTCGTTGTCAGTGTCGCCATTGCGCTTGGCCGCCTGCTGACATTCGTGGATCGCAGACCCGACCGAATCCCACAGCGGCGTCGCAGAACCATTGGTCGAATAACTCACCACATGCTGCAACCGACCAGCGGGCACACCTTCCTCGACAACACGATGTTTGCCGAGCGGCCCAACGCCACATTCAACGACGGACACCAACGCCGGCTGCCCCTCATCGAGGACCGACTGCTTGATGCCATCAATGGTGAGATTGTAGTCATTCGATGCGCCACTGCGCAGACTGGTCATCGACGCGGAATGATCACGAACGATGCCGATATATGTGATGGATGCCATTTTGAGTGTTCTCCGAAATGCCTATGTCTTTGCCTGAGAGGCCCACTGACCTCTAACGCACCTATTTAGGCAGTTCGGAGTACCGTTTTCAAATTCGTTCCGCTTGCTCTCAAAAAAATCTGCTCACTCGGGCGGTGGCGGTGGTGGCGGTACGATGACCGGTGGTGGTGGCAATGGCGGTCCCGATGACGGCGCTGGGGGCGGAGGGGCCACGACAGGCGGTTGAGGGATCGGCGCCGGGATCGGTGCAGGAGGCGGTGGCGGCAATGGCGGCGGCAATGGCAACGCACCACCACCCGTGCGATCCAGATTCGGCGTACCGGTATCCGTTGAGGCCGAATCAGGCGCTCGTGAACAGGGAGATGGAAGACCACGCTGAGTTGCCCACGCATTCGCCAGAGGATTGACCTTATTACCTGCCCAATTCATCAGGTCACGACCGGTGCTCACATTGCGAAAGACATTCGCATTGGCGGAAATCGCATTGCCATTCACCAGAGTCTGGATTGGAGCATCAGGACTCCGCAGCACTCTAATCGCACCGCCGCTACCGAGGAAATGTGCAAGATACAAATTGCCGTTGTTCACTTCGACACCTGCGCGACGCAAGGCATTCGCGTTATCACGAGCATACAACCCACCCATGATGGAGTTGGCACGCTCGTCGTATTTGTCTCCAATACCGATGTTGTATTGCCGCCCATACTGACGGACCATGCTTGCCCATGTGCTGTCGATGAATTGGAAAATACCGCCAGCGGACGATGTTCCCGCCTTCACATTGCGGAAGCCGCTTTCGATCTGACCCATCGCCAACAGATACGCTTGATCAACCCCTGAAACTTCGGACGCTTCTCTGATCGAGTTGTAGACGTTGTCCGAAATCCGCGCCGTTCTCGCAACACCAGCAGAACAGGCTTGTGCATTCTGACCCGGCGCACTCGTGACCGCACTACCAGTCCCGGTCGGCACCGTCTGACCACCATTCGCACTCGCCGGATCAACACTGTTCATCACACTCTCATTCTTCGGATGACCCGACCAAGGCTCATGCGTAGGCATGCGTGTGACGGTGGTGCGTTCGACATCGCTTTGGCGGCGTGCGGCGGGCACGCCGGGGTTGACTGCTGCCACGTCTGGTGCGGTGGGTGCTTCACCAGTGTTGTCGAGCAGATTGCCACCTGCACTCCGGATATGATCGCCACCCGCTCCCGTCGAGATATTGCCGGATGCAGTGACAGCCATGGCAGCACCCGTCTTCAACGTGATATTGCCGCCGGCCTGCACGGCGAGTTTGCCCGTCACGTTCGTCAGATGATCGCCATCGATAGCAAGCTTCAGTGAACCGCCGATCTTCATCTGCATGCTCTGCTCGGCACGCAACGTGAAACCTTTACCACTTTCGATGTACACACCATCGCCTGCACGCAGGGAAATCTTGTTTCCTGCATCGAAGAAAATATTCTGATCGGCACGAATGTTGAAGTTTTTTTCAGCACGCATGCTGATCGAGTTCGCTGAGTAGACATCGATGCCAGAATCACTCAACTCCATCCATGCATTGCCACCTTTCGTGATCATGTAGATGTAGCCGGTGCTCTGGTGGATCAGGATTTGGGCGCCTTGGCGCGTGCGAAGACGGATGAATTCATTATCTTGGTTGTCGTCAACATGGATGGTGTTCGCACGTGGCGTCAGGAAGCCGAACACCTTCGACGGCGATTCGCGGCGTGCGGATGTCGATGACTGGCCGCGTTCGGTATCGTTCTCCAAGCCTTGGCGGATCAGAGCTTCTGCGAGAGGCTTGAAGACAGGTCGGCGCGGTTCGTTCGGATCGACCTTATCGTCCAGCTTGTTGTATTCGACTACCGGAGCGACAGAGCCGCCATTCGCGCCGTTCGAGACGCGATCTGCCTGCGCCTGTGTGATTGTTGGATTGGTGTTGGTGGGTCGCCCCGTTGCGTCTAAAGCAGAGGCATCAACTGAGCCGGGTCTGAATGTGTTCGCGGATTCTGTAGCCCACCGGACACGAGCCTCGCGTTCTGTCCCCGCCGACCGTTCATAAAATTGATCAACGACCCGAGCCGCTGACGCAACATCTGTTGTAGCGCGCAGCCTGTTTCCCGCGTTTCGCTCCGTATTCTTTAACTCCCAATCCACATAATCAAGTTGTTGCGCAAGACTTGCACTTCGCATACTCGTTCCATACCGCTGCTCAAATCTCGCAAGTCGATCATTGCGCCATTGGACGATACCTTGTGCGTTCTCGCGTTCGTTGTAGGCTTCGGTTTTGAAGCCGCTCTCTTGAACAATGTTGCCGACGATGCCTGCGGCTTGTGCTTCGGTCCATCCGCGATTGACGAAAAATTGCATGGCTGCTTGAGCACGCGGTCCACGCGCAACATCCACTGAATAATTGCCGCTGCGACCGCTCGTAAATGGCAGTGAAGATGAAACTGCCGGCGCGGGGGTCGAGGCAGGTGCGGTCGTCTGCGCCGTTGAAGCCGTTGAAGCCGTTGAAGCCGTTGGAGCCGGTACAGCCTGACCACCACCCGTCTGTGAATTGGTCGGGGGGGTGATAGCGCGTGCTGTTTCGACATTCGTCGCGGACGCTCCCGACAATCGAGCGACCTCGGCATTCGCTGCCGCTTCAAGCCTGAACGCAGCCTGCCGCTCGGCTTCCGTGTAGTTCTGCGGGTTGGCTCGCGCGTAATCGGCAGCAGACTTGTAGCGTGCGGCACCAGCCTGCGCTTCTTCGAGAGTGCGATAGTAGCCAACATTGTAATTGGCGGCACTGGCCGCTCGGCCTCGTGGCGAATCCTGCATCGTCTGGTCAGATGCAGAACCAACCGAACCTTGTGCCCAATTCCCATCTTGTGTGCGACCCACCGCCACACCGGGGATCATGTGGTTCATGTTCTGCTGATAGGCACCACCCACCCAGAATGCCCGTGCTGGATCACCATTGGCGAACATGACGCCAACTTCGTTCTCAAGGTCCGGTGGTACCATCCAGAAGCCATACGAAGTCTGGCTGTCTTCCCACTTGTCAGAGACCTTGTTGTTCCGAATGGAGGAGGCACCAGCAAAGGGCGAGAGATAGGAACAGACGATCCACGATTCTTCCTTCTCGGGATCGCCACCGATCTCCGGCACCCAAACCGCAATACGGCCCATGCGCGTTGCGTCATCGACGCGCTTCACGAAACCAATATAGAAGCCGTAATAGCGAGGGCGGCCCTGCTCCTCAGAAGCCCGAAGAGTCCTTCCCGGCAGATTGCGAATAGACACTCAAAAATATCCTCAAACAGTCGTCCCACCGGATGCCGGTTGTGGCGCAACAGGAGCAGAAACAGCACCTCGATTATTCTGAGCAGCCGCAGGACGGTTGCTCGCCGCAGTCATATCCGCCAGCATCTTGATCAAGGGCAGTTTTTGTGCTTTCAAACGCTGCCGAAACTCGCCATCACTGAACGTACTCTCGACATTCGTCACCGCATAGATACCCGTGTACTGATCCTGATCACGCAACACCGGTTGCCCTTCGGCAGAACCATTGCTCGCTATAGTGTACGGATATTTTACCATAAACGCGAAATGATGTTCGCCTTCGAAGTAGCTGGCCGAGATGGCTGCACCACCGACATTCCTGCTCAATCCAACATTGTTGTCGCGCAGCACCCGCAACCGAGCAACATTGCCTGTCCCAAGCCAGTACGGATCACCACGAATGCTGATGTCGAGCGTGAAGAAATTTGCAGAGAAGTCCGCGTATAATTGCTCCAATGCAGCACCGAACGCGCTCTTGCTCCGGTGATACTGCCCTTCGAACCCAAGCCCCATTGAATTGAATGCGCCCTCGCGACTCTGCTCGAAGGAGATCGGCAGAACCTCACCAATGTTCGCGCGTGTTACCGTATCCTCGGCATAGCGAACGTCTGCCGGACGACCTGATGTAGGATCGGCTGCACGCAGTGTAGACCGCACAATAGGGTTCAATTGGTTCGCTATCGACACACGTGCCGTTCGCCATGAAGACAACTGTCCTTGCGCTTCTCTCAACGAAGTTTGTCGCGTCCCCTGTTGTTGCTCCAATCCCGACCGTTCAGTTGTCAGTCGCGTTCTTTCGTCTGCCGATAACGTCGTGTCACGCAATTTTACATCGATCTGTGCGATTCGCGAAGCTGCGTTGCTGATGCTGCGTTCGAGCGATCCCGTGGTAGTTGTGATACGCTGGATGTTTCCGTCGATTTGGCGAGCCGTTGCCTGCAACGCCTGTTGGCGGTTTACTTGTTCAATGTTTTCGCGGTTGTACTGAGCATTTTGGGTATTGCCATTGGCCATGGCACCAGTCGCTGCTGACTCATAGCGACCCTGAGCACCGGCCATGTTCGCAACCGACGCCGTCCACACCGTGTTGAACTTGATG
This sequence comes from Ottelia alismoides, assembly GCA_037367405.1. Lineage (NCBI taxonomy): Eukaryota > Viridiplantae > Streptophyta > Magnoliopsida > Alismatales > Hydrocharitaceae > Ottelia > Ottelia alismoides. The sequence continues at coordinate 64,952 of JAZKJV010002861.1, read as the reverse complement.
TCGCAGTCGATCACTTCGGTGTTCAGACCCGTGAAGATATAATCATACCGCTTCTTCAGCAGATTGCGCCGCTCCAACGCCTGTCGCAAGGCCGCTTGTCCCATTGGTGTGTAGGCAGCGCCGACCTCGCCATTCTGCAAGAGAATGCGCTGGGTATAAAATGGGTGGATGTGATAGCGTGCCTGATATTTGTACTGCCCATTCACCGGATCATAGCCCATGACACGAATCTCGGGTTCGACCCGAAAGACAATCTTGTCTACCACCCGATCTTCTGCCTGACGTTGACGACCTTGGCCGATCCGTCCAACAACAAGATGCTGCGCAACCTCCGTATTCAGGAACATCCATTCGATCACATCAGTGATTGCACTGTTCATCGGAATCTGAGCTTGAGGAATATTGTTCTCACCTCTCGACATCGACGCGTTGCGCAAAGGACTGCGCTCGGGCTGTCGCGGTGTGATCTGAATATCCCCGATCTTTCCATTATAATGCGGATGCTCGACCATACCATCCGTGATGAAGCCAGAGACTTCATAGAAGGGCGGCGCCATCGTTCCATATCGCGAATTCACACTATCGTTGATCGCCTTCCGGAAATCCTCCAAGAACTCCCTGACCGTGGCACCCTTGATGATAAAGAACTGCTGCGTGCGCATCAACTCGGCAGTCGTGACCGCCTTCTCCTCCACCGGCATCATCGTGATCTGATACCGGCTACCACTGGAATCAAACTGCACTTCGATATTCGTGACCTGAACTACCCAGACCCACTTCCCGCCATTCGGTGAGCCATCAATGATGATCTTCGGCTTCCCGGTTTCATCATAGCCGAGAAACACCAACTCAAGAATGTAGAAGGTCTTCGTGTAATTCTGAACACCGAGATCACGTGCTGCTGTCGCCACGGCATCCATGAACGAAGTACCCAGCGGTTCCACCAATTCCATCGTGAACTTCGTCGCGTTGGTATTCCTCGTCGTATTGTTCGAGGAAACGATTGCATCAATGTTCACACTCTTGATTGCAAACCCATTCGTGACACCACTCTCGGCCAGAACGATCTTCGGCTGCCGATCCAAGGCGCTCACTGAGTCCTGCAATCCGCCACTGCCAATATTGGACAGCCAATCCTCATCTTTCGTGACATAGAATTCCCAATGATACGCAGGCTGGTGATAGTTGTTGAGAGCATTCGGCACAAATGTCTGATTACTCAACACGGCATCCATAGTGCTGTTGCCCGTGGCAAATGTAATGCGCGGAGCCGTTACCTCTACCGGTATATCCGGTACGAGTTCAGCTTCGGGTTGTGCGGCCTGTGTATTGCTGCTGTTCGGAGCGACCGGCAATCCAGAACTCGTGGGTTGTGGTGCAGTGCGCGGCGCAGCCGTCGCAGCGGGTGGAGGCGCAATAGGAGCAGGCGGCAATGGCAACCGAGAGGACATATCCGATCCCGGATCAAGATTGCCTCCACCCAGCAATGCATCACGGTTTTGCCGAGCAGTTTCGCGGCTGTTGATTGAAGGCAGCACCGTGCCGCCATTGGTCGATGATCCAATCGCCATTATTAGCTACCGATCACGTTCGTCAGGTGCTGAAAACTCGGCATCACGATATAAAATCCAGCCTTCAACCCGAAGACCGGATCACTGCGATATGCCGGATTGCGATTGGCAACCACCCACCAATATGCCGGCGTTCCATAGAGATCATTCGAGAGAATGTCAGGCCGGCCCTCATGACGTGGCGCAACCAAGATATCCTGATCATCAGCCGCAGGGGGAATGTAGCGATGCACATACCGCCCAATCCGCCAACTGTACTGCGGCGTCGTGTAATAGGGTGATGTTGGGGAATAGTTGACCATCAAATCCATCCTCCCCGTTCCATGAGTTTGCCCGACCGGAAATCATTGATGTTGAATTCGGTCCGCAACTTGGCTGGCGTCTGCTGCACCTTCACCGTCACCGAAATGCTGAACAAAGGCGGCAACCTACATGTCTGGCCATTCACCACGAACGAAACCATCTCCTGCTGCTCATCGAGATTCCAATTGTGCGAACGCAGTACGCAGCGAAGCCGGTTGAACATGTAAGCCCCATAGCCATCCAGCACCAACATCGGCGGCGGCATTCCAGCAGGCGATGATTTTTCACCGAAGTACATCTTGCTCGCGACACGCAGAAAATGAATGCAAGCCATCGCATATCGGGCTTCACGTCCATTCTGTACGGTGAACTTGCCTGTGATCTGTAATTCGACCGAAGGCGTATATTTGTAGGACAGCAGGTCTGCGATGCTGTGCGGCACATCAGTGGAGTTGTATTCAACGCTTTGGTTGAATTGGATACTCGGAGTGTACGGGAACATCATCCCGTCCGTCTCCTTGAGGATCGCCAATAAGGGACTGCTTCCATAAACCTCGGCTGGATTGAGCGGCGCAAGACGAACACGAAAATCGGTTGCAGGACCAGTGATGCCACCATTCCTGACTTGATTCACAACATTCGAGTTACCGTTCGTGACCACCGAACCAAGACTCGTCGCCTGCCGCACAAGCGCCTGACTCTGCGCTGTCAACAACTGCGCAGGCGATGCAAGCGCCGCCACCCCCTGCGCAAGAGGAGCCGCCATTTGCTGTTGCAATAAACTGAGAGACAAGGAACCAGCCCCAAACGAACAAACCTATTTAGGGCCGGATAAAACCAGTCTTATATCGCAAGGCATTCACAACAATTCGTATTTTTCGAAAAATGCGCCGAACCGAATTTTTCTGGTTGACCATCTGCTATTTCGTGGTAAAAAGGGGTCATCGAAACGACGCCGCTCACGGCGAGATCAAGGAGAGACTGAGATGACCAACACGACCCGCGCCTATGCCTCCAACTACATCGCGATCAAGGGCAAGACCATCCTCGCCGCCGGCAAGAACCGCGACCGCGTCGGCTCCGCCGGCCGCAAGGCGGCCCCCGGCGCCGAGGTCCGCGTGGTCTTCGCGGCGAAGGCGCTGGTGGACCGCTACAAGGCGACGGGCCGGACCCCGCGCTTCGTGATCGGCCCGAAGGGCAAGGCGAACCTGATGTTCGCCTGATACGACGGCGAGATCGGGGAAAGGGCGGCGGGAGCAATCCCGCCGCCCTTTTCGCGTTCTGTCTACTTCGATGGCTTGGGGCCGAGTGGTTTGTGCCGCCGATGCGCCATCAACGATTTGAGTGCATCGGTCTTCTCGATCAGGTGTTCGCGCCAGCCTTGTGCGGTAGCGTCGCTCAACGGGGGCATTTGCTTCAGTTCTTCGTATTTCTTCAGCCACCATTCGGCATCGCTCATGTCGAACATGATGGCGACCAGCAGCCTCGACACGTCCGTGCAATCACCAAGTACGCGGAATTCGGGGCGTTCCCGCCCACCATACCGCATCACGACGTGATCATGCCGTGTCGCTACGGAGGCTCCGTCAAGCACGAACACGACACCCTTTTTCGGAGCATCCGGAAAACTGTTGTGAGCTTGGGAAAAGGTCTGCCCGGTCACCCAGCACAGGTCATTACGCTGTCTATATTCGGACTCTACCGAATAGTCATAGGCCGTGCGAAGGCGATGGGAAAAGCTGACGCCGCTATGATCGCGCTCATCGTCTTGCTGTTCCAGAAACTTGTCGCACTCCACGACCGATGCGGCGCCATAGAATGACGTGCCGTGATAGATCAATGCGGGCGGTTTGCGAGGAGCGCGCCACTCGGTCTCAACCAGATCGATGAAGCGACGCATACCCACGAAACATGGTCCCGAATGATTTTCAGTTTAGGCGACTATTTATTGTATGGTTCTTCCTATGGAAGAACCCCGCGCAAACTATATCAGCAACCGCGAATTGCTGCTCGAAATCTGGCGAAGCAAGAACTCCTACTGCAACTTCGCTGATCCCAAATTCGCTCGACCGGACATCATTCTGTCCAGTCTCGAAGACATCACGCCAGCGATGATCGAGGTCGCACGCGCCAAGCGTGCCGCCTTCCTCTCATCCAAGGAACAGATGGTTCTTCCAAGCGAAATCCCGACCGAGGATATCGTTTTCCGGGTGATGACCGAAGATCACATCCCCCACGACGCAAGCCGTAAGCGTCGCGGCAAGGATGGCGGGCCAGCAAGAACGAACTTCCCACCGTTCATGCACTACTCAATGCGTGATGGAAAATTGGCGGAAGTCGGTCGCTCGCATTGGCAGGGGTCTGCCTCCAACGGCCATTTCTCGACGGAACACGGCAACATGTCGCGCCGATTGGCTGATATGCTGATGCGACTCGTTGATCGCTACGCACGTCGTGGTAACTGGCGGAATTACTGCTGTGATTCGGACACCGAAGCTCTGACGCAGCGCGGTTGGCTCCGGTATGACCAGATCACGACTGATGACATGATCATGTCGTTTGATGCTGGCGTCCGAACATGGTCGCGCATCAAGTCCATCTATCGCGCGCCTTATTCCGGGTTCATGTATCACCTGACTGGTGAGCATATCGACGCGCTGGTTACACCTCATCACAAGATACCAACCATTGCCGGGCTCGTGCCCATTGAAATGCTAGCGACGAATGATGTTCTGATTATTGACGCACCTGAACCTACCAGAGATGGTTCTTTGGTAACGTGTGGTGTTTCAGAAGTCGATTTTCACGGCGCATGGCACGATGGCGAAATGGGTGATCCAACTGTTCCCTATGACGGGACAATTTGGTGCCCGGAAACTGAATACGGACTTTTCCTCTCTCGCAGGAACGGCAAGGTTTTCTACAACGGAAACACCTATCTCGATGAAATGAAAGGGCATGCGCTGTTGCAGCTTTCGCAAATCGCATTGCAGTTTGATGAGTCGAAGTCCGATAATCCCTTCGCCTATTTCACAACTAGCATAAGAAATTGCCTTGCTGGTGACACTCTCGTTTTGACACGCGAGTATGGTGCGGTCGCTATCGGGAAAATCGCTGGGGAAGACGTGCATCTTCTCGACGGAAATGGTGACTGGACACTTTCGCACATCCACGATCACGGCGAGCAGCTAACATATCAATTGACATTCTCGCGTGCGGGTACCGAGGAAATAGTCAGAGCTACCGCCCAACATGGTTGGATCACACCCGATGGAAATCGGATCGAAACTCAGGACGTAGCCGGGGACTGCACCATCGGCCATCTCCTCGAAGACAATATCCACGAGGAATGGCTTGCGAAAGTCGCTGACGATGCCCCGCGCGTCGAGCGTGTCTACTGTCCATTCGTGCCCACAACCAACAGCTTCGCGCTGGCATCGGGCATCCATTCGGCAAACTGTTTCGTCCGTGTACTTAATCTTGAGCGCCGCAATCAGCACATTCGGGATGACTTGCTGATCATGGCTGGTGCCTCACCGTCTTTCACGCGACAGGTTGAGCACGAAATGGAAATGCGCGAGCAGGAATTGAAGGAGAAGGATGCTACCCAAGGCGTTGTGCGCGAGACCAGCGAACCCGTCATGCTTCCACCCAAGCGTGGTCGTAAAAAGCAAGCCGCCTAAGCTCAGAAGAAGCGAACACCGAGCCCTGCCAGCTTCGGGTATTTCGATTGTTCGCCAATCTCGATCACGGGTGCGTTGACGGGCGCATCCCGGATCGCCGCATCCCTGACCGCACGCAGATACTGACTCCGGCAGACCCGTCCCATGAGCACGCTGTTCGCCAGCAGGCGTGGGTCGATCTTCTGCGCAAAGATGCTGGTGATCCACACACCACCACTCAGCGGAAACCATATCAGCCGGCGATATGCGATCTCGATCTGACCACCACGGTCAATGTTGATGAACGTAGTCTCGCCACGCCATTCGAACATCTCACCCAACGGATCAGGCGTGTGGCCGTCAACGATGCGACTCGGATCGAAGTTCTTGTGCGCATCGCTCATCAAGCGACGCTGCCGCATCATGTGCATGGCCTTGTGGAACCATGGCAGCGGTACCTTGACGGCATCAACTTCTGCATCGGTCATCAGATGAAGACGTTGCACAACAGCAGCGATATCGGGGCGGCGAGATGCTTCGAATTCGAGCATCGAGACTAGATCACGGCGGGCCATGTCGTGATTTAGCTGGCGCTGACTGGCGGGTGCCCCACCACGGAACACCCGCCATCACAGCTTTGTCAGTGAGCGCCTACCGATGACTGCCGTGATACCAAATCAGAACCACCACCCCAAACCAAAGTCAACAGAAAATCTACATGCCTTCGCATGGACTGGCAGATATCGCCGTTCTTCTTCTGTCTGGCTGGTCGTAACGGCGGTCGTGGGTAGTTCGGGAAGCTGCACGGCGTGATCGGACTCTTGCCGATCCTTGAACGTGCCTAGGTTGTCGTCCGCACAGCGACGTGTTCGTAGCCGTGTTGGTCCAACCAGAGGCGCCATTCTGCGCTTTCGTCACCGAAGTGCGAATGGATGATCAGCACCACGACATCGGCAGGCTGGAAGCTGATCTGCTCACCGGGATTACGGGAGATGTGTTCATCTTCGTGAGACTTATCCTCGAACGCGCTCAGTTCCGCGTCACGGTAAAAGGCTTCCTCGCCTTCGTCGTCGTACTCCCCATCCGCATCGTAATCGTCTTCGCTGGGTTCGTAGATGTATTGCTCGCGCCAGCCCTCGCCTGCGATGTAGGAGCCCTTGTCCGGGTTCTCTGCGAACCAGTCTTCTGAATAGATCACTTCCTCGGTCTTGCCGATGAAGGCGCTGGCTCGCAGGCCGAGCGTCACGTCCCGGCCTTCAATGTCGCCATTGGGCAGGGGTCTCTCGGAAAAGCTGATATAACCGTCGCTCTGCTTGGGCTTGAAGGTGGTCGTCTCAAGGATCGCTTCAGCGGCGCCGTGCGACGTTGTGTGATAGAGCAGCGAACCGCTCGCTACCGCCTCCATGATATCGCGCATCGTTCGCATGATCGGATTTAGCTGGATGTGAGGGAGAGGCTGGCGCGATCCACGTCGCCTGCGCACCCTCGGTCGAATCTGCTTGCACCGGCTGTCCGAATGTCGGTAGGGTGAACCGATTTCAAAGATCGGCATTTTCAAACAATGGGACTTTTCAAGCGGGCGGCCGTCGCGACCGATGCGCATTTTGGGCGTGCAGGTAACAGTGAGACGGCGAACAAGGACAATCTTGCATTCATTGAATGGTTCATCGCGGAGGCGAAGGCGCGTTCCTGCGATGTCTGCCTATTCCTCGGAGATTTTTTCGATAACCGCTTCGCGCTCCAACTAGCCACCATGAACTATGCCCTCGATGGCATGGACATGCTCAACGATGCCTTCGCCAAGGTCTTCTGGTTGCCGGGCAACCATGATCTTTTCTACCGCGACCGACGCGATGTATCGTCCATCGAGATGGCGCGTCACCTGACCAATATTGAGATCATCCGCAAGCCAACCACGATTGATGACTGCCTGCTGTTGCCGTGGCTGGTGGGCGAGGAAGCGAAAAACATCAGGGCGAAGAGTGTTCGCTACGGTTTTGGCCATCTTGAAGTGCCGGGCTTTCTGATGAATGCCCGTGTCGAGATGCCCGCGTCTGCCAATGCCATCCAGATCGACCGCATCGATTGCGAGGCGATCTTCTCCGGTCATTTTCATCCCCGTCAGATCAAGGGGAAGGTCGTCTACATCGGCAACATCATGCCGTTCAATTTTGGTGATGCGTGGGATGATGATCGTGGAGCAATGTTCTTGGAATGGGGTGGTGATCCGGAGTTCGTGACGTGGCCTGACCAGCCCGTATTCCGAACCACGAAACTCTCCACCTTGCTGGAAGACGGATCGAGTGTGTTGATAGCCCGCGCCAATGTTCGTGCCACCATAGATATCGATCTTGAACAGCATGAGATCGTGCAGTTGCGCGAAGGGCTGATGCATGACTTTGCCCTGCGACGCATTGAATTGCTGCCTCTGCCGAAGGAAGATCGCCTGCCGCAGGAACTCATCACGGATACCCATCAGACCGTCGATCAGATCGTCATTGAAGGCTTGCGCCATATCGACAGCACCGATCTCTCGAACGACCGACTGATCGAGATTTACACTCAGCTTGCGGATTGAAGATGATGCGCATTTCAAAAGAAGCTCGGAAAAATTATCCGATCAGGTTGCTGCCGACCTTGCCGGAAGCATTGGAGAAACTGCCGAACACGGTGTTCCTCTACGGCAACAGCTATTGGATTGAGACGAGCAAGACCTGCACCGAGGAGTGGGGTGTTGCATTCGTCATTCAGGAGAATGGTGATCACACCGCCTATCGGTACCTGAAGAACGTGTCGTTCGGATATGGCGGATAGGCGGCGTGATCGCTGGTTGAAGGAATTCACGAAATGAAAACCGATCATTCGGCCATTTTACGAAATACCGCACGGGGCGGAATGGCCGACCGTAGCCAACGCAGTTATATTGCGTACATGGAAGCGGCGGCAGATGAGATTGATCATTTGCGTCGGCTGCTGGGCTACTCAGAACCGGATATTGGTTGGAGGTCTATGGATACGGCCCCGACCGATGGAACGACAGTCAAACTCCGAGGCTATTTTCGGCCTGATCCCTACAAGGAGATCGAGGAAGTCAAAGGGTGTTACAGCAGAGCCGGTGAGAAGGCGGGATGGGAAACTGGTCCCGGCCTTTCCTTTGTCCCAAACGCATGGATGCCCATTCCGGTCGTTCGATCCCCGGCACAGCGATATGCAGAAGCACGATCCGCTCAAGCTGTGATGGATGAATTGTTTGCCGAAGCCCTGACAACGATCCGCGATCTTCGAGATGCGCTCGCTGCCATCGCCATCGGTGCCACCATCACTCATTTGCACGAGAAGCCGCTACCGGATCAATGGAAGATGTTTGCGCGCGAAGCGCTGCAACGAACATCGAAATGGGAGGTCGAGAAGTTTCAATGATGCCGGAAGATGTTTCACTGGCTCTTGGCCCGAAAGGTGGCATGAAAACTGTCACTGTCGAAGAAGCGCTCAGAATTCTGCTCGACCGGATCAAATATCTTGAGGAAGAAAACAAGCGTATGAAGGAAGACCTCACAAGGGTCCACTTTGGCCCATATTATGATTAATTTTATGAAGGTGACAGGTGCTGCGTCGGGTATCTGCGCCTCACTCTGTGTTGCATTGAATCTGGGATTGGTATTCGTCAGCTTCGTTCTATTTCTCTATTCCTCAATCATGTGGTTGATCATTGCGTTCTATCTGAAGGAGCGATCACTGCTCCTGATGCAGGTTGTTTTTGTGGTTATCAATGTCATCGGTATCATCCGGTGGATGTAAGGCATTTCAGATGATCCGATTTCGCACACTGACGATGCGCAACTTCCTTTCCGTAGGACAGGTGACGCAAGCCATCCGTCTCGATGAACCGGGGCTTACGCTCGTCCTCGGCCAGAATATGGATACGGAGGCTGCGAACTCTAGGAATGGTGTGGGCAAAGCCCAGCCGCTCGATGCAAAGGTTCTGACGCCTTCGGGATGGCAAAACATGGGATCGCTTACTGTGGGCGATCATGTAGTTACCCCAGATGGTGGTACAGCGCAGATTGTCGGTGTTTATCCGCAAGGCGAAAAGGACATCTGGCGCGTCACTTTTGTGGACGGGCGAAGCACCGAATGTTGCGAAGAACATTTGTGGCGAGTTTGGACACGTCGGAGCGAATGGGGTTGGCATACTATTGCGCTGAAGGACATGCGAGCGCGGATCGGCAGCGGCAAGCTGGGAGATCGTGTCTATGTCCCGCTCGTGACGCCGGTTGAGAGCGAAGGGGAGAGCTTGCCAATTGAGCCGAGGACGCTGGGCATCCTTCTAGGGGATGGCAGTCTCTCAGGTGGCGGAGTTGGATTCACTTCACACGACGATGAGATCGTGGAGTGGATTCGCCTCTGCCTACCACCCGAATACACTTTGTGCGAACAGAAGGGCCGAACCTATCGAATTAGCCTTCGTGACCGGCGAGACCCCGGCGATTACCCTATGAATCCTCGTCAAGTAACACATTGCATCGGCGCTCCGCTTGCCGATCATGGTCTACTTGGTAAGCGAGCCCATGAAAAATTCATTCCTGAAATCTACAAGCGAGCCTCGGCTGAACAGCGCCGCGAGCTTTTGCGCGGACTCATCGACACAGATGGTACCGTCACCACTAATGGCGCCCTCTCGTTTTGTACGACCAGCCGCCAGTTGGCTCTTGATGTGCAGGAACTCGTCTGGTCGCTCGGTGGGATTGCCCGGATTACGGAAAAGCGCACAAGCTACACCTACCGTGGTGAGCGCAAGTCAGGAAGGCTCGCTTTCAATATCTCTATCCGGCACCCCACGCCGCACGATCTCGTCGGTCTTGAGCGGAAGCGTGCTCGCTTGCCTCGGAACTACCAGTACCGCGATACACTTCGGCTCGAAATCAAGTCAGTTGAATACGTCGGTCGAAAGGCAGCGCAATGCATTGCGGTTGATCACCCGGATCATCTCTATATCACGGATGGCTACGTAGTTACCCACAACACCTCGATACTCCAAGCAATTCACTACGCCTTGTTCGGGCAACCGATCACGAAGATCAAGCTCGACAATCTTTCCAACACGGAAAATCAGAAGAACTGCCTCGTCACTCTCGACTATGAAATCAATGGCAAGCGTTATCGCATCGAGCGTGGACGCAAGCCGAATATTTTTCGTTGGCTGGTAGATGGCAAGGATGCGACTGAAGGCCGCGACGAAAGTCAGGGTGAGAACAAACACACGCAGGTAGAGGTCGAACGCAGCATGGGCATGTCGCCCATCCTGACGAAGCATTTGATCCTGTTGTCCACCTATATTGATCCGTTCCTGCGTCTCAAGCTGGCTGATCAGCGCGAGGTGATCGAGGAGTTGCTGGGTCTCACCCAGATCAGCGAGCGGGCCGAGCGGCTGAAGGCTCAGATCAAATCGACGCAGGAGAGCATCCGCATTTGTGAAGCCGAGAACAAGGCGACGACCGATGCGAACCAGCGCATCGAGCAGGCGATCAATCGTGCGATCAGCGAACAGACGGCGTGGAAGGCTGCTCGTGAGGCTGCGATCAATGATCTCGCTGTTCGGATAGCCAATCTTCCTGAACTCGATGAAGCTGCCGCGAATGCTGCTTTCGATGCGTTGGATCGTTGGGTTGCTGATTCGCACACGCTGCGGAAACAGGCGGAGGATCGTGATACCGAAGCCGATCAGATTGAACAGCAGGCCAAGCGGAAGGCGCAGGATGCTGATAGGCTCCTGAGGGCTCCTGATACGGATGCGCGTGCGATCATTCAGCGGATTGAGGCTGAGATCGTGGCGGCGAAGGCACGGGCAAATGTTGTGATGCCTCCTCAGGTCGCTCGGCTGCAATCCGAAGCTGTGCGGAAGCGTGCCGAGGCTGAACGTCATCGGCAGAAGGCTGGGCAGAAGGCCGAGGAAGCGGAGTTGCTGCAATCCGAGTTGGAGAACCCGGATGCGCATTACTGTACGACGTGCGGACAGGGCTTGGCGGGCACGGATCATCTGGACAAGGTGATGGCGAACCTCACTCGCAAGCTGAACGCTGTTCTCACGGAAGCTGGAAATGAGATGGATGCGGCCGATGCTGGGGAGGCCGCTGCGTCTGCGGCTGATCAGGAAGCGGCTGATGTCATGGCGACTGCTGAGACGGGTCGGATCGAGGATGCGGCGCGTGTCGTGAAGCTTGGGGAAGAGTTGGAAAGCGCCAAGGCGACATTGGCGGATCGAAAGGCACAGGCCGAGGCGGAAGCACAGGTTCTGCTTGATGAAGCTGATGCGTTGATGCGTCAGGTTGGGGATGCGCGCACGGCGGCGGCCGACATTCGGGCGTCGATCAAGGATTTGGGGGTTGCGCCGAAATTGTTGTTTCCGACCCGAGAAGCCTTGGCACAGGAGATGGCCAGACGGGTGCGGTTGGAGCAGCAATTGGAAGCGGAGATCACTCGATCCGAGGATGATCCTCATGCAAAGCAGATCGATGCGTTGCGGAGTACACTGGTCGAGATCGATTATTCTCCCATTGTTGAGTTCAACAGCTTGCTGAAGCATCAGGAATTCCTTCTGAAGCTGCTGACCAGTCGTGATAGTTTTGTCAGAAAGCGGTTGATTGACCGCAATCTGATGGCATTGAACAAGCGATTGAACTTCTATCTTGCCGGGTTGAACCTGCCTCATGAGGTTCGCTTCATGCCTGATTTGAGTACGGAGATCATGTTGCGCGGCAAGGATTATGATTTCGAACAGTTGTCGCGTGGTGAGCAGTGTCGTGTATCGCTGGCGACGAGCTTTGCATTCCGGGATGTCTATGAAGGGATGCACTCGCCTTGCAATCTGTTGTTCGCGGATGAAGTGATTGATTCCGGGATGGATGAGGCTGGTGGTGAGGCGGCGCTTGATCTGCTGCGCAAGATGGCGCTGGAACGGGATCGCAGTGTGTTCCTGATCAGCCACAAGGAAGGCTTGATCGGTCGTGCATCGCGTCTGCTGATGGTGCGAAAGGAAAATGGTTACACTCGGCTCGAATCCGAGGGAGTGGATATTGGTGATTTGAAGGAAGCTGCGTGATAGCGTGTGCCAGACTCATAACCGCAGCAGTTTGCGCAGCGTCTCGGGTGTCAGGTCAGACCGCAGCACCAGATTTGGTGCCTGCTACGTCAACTTGATAGTGCCCATCGCCAACCTTGTCCATAACGACCGGCAAGCTCTCAATCATTGCTTGGTCTCATCAAAAGCGAGACCTTTCTACCACTTTATGGCAGTTGGTCAACCGAATTGTTTTCAGGCTCTCACATCGTAGGTTCGCACACGTGCTTCGCCGTGCGCTCCGCGCTCATGGGGTGACCACCAGAACACGCCCGTTCTCCGAACCTTCATGTGACCGATGACGAAATGCGCTTCGAGGAGTTCCCGACTGATCGTCCGTCCAGTCGCATTGGCGTAACGCTTCTGGAATCGCGAAAGCGAAAGCATGATCGGGCGGTAGGAGAGGAGAGGGGCCTTCGAGTTCTTCAAGCGCTGGCGGTTCAGCCTCTCGAATGTCACTTCCTCGCCCTGTTCGAGGAAGTTGCGGGAGTTCTGCGCGATCAGCAGTGCGAGGACGAACCGCCATTCAGCCCGCAGATCGAAGGTCGCCATATCCTCCATTTCGCGGATCGCTACTGGATTCAGTCGGGCTATCGCTTCCCATACCGGGCGCTGATAGTCGGGAATCACATATTCAATTCGCGCCTGCAACTCGACCGCAGCTTCGAATTCAACCGCGCTGTTCCGCACCTGACGGTTGAACATGCTGTTGCCATGATCATTGCTGGCCAGCCTCGCCCGCACGCCTTCGCGGATCAGGTCGAGGCTCTTTTCGCTTGGCCGCCAGTTGGGATCGCAGTTGATTTGGAGGCTCTTGTAACAAAGGCTCACTTCATGTCCGTGGTGCGTCCAGACGAGATGCACCTGTGCGATGCGGCCAGCATCGTCCATTTGCTCGAAGAGGAAGCCGAGGAGTTTTGGCGGGCTGGCACGGTCACGTGAAACGACATTGATGCCACGCTCGGCAATGGAATCGATCCATGTCTGCCGATCCGAATATGGGAATTCCACCCACAGCAGCGGAAATGGCAGGCGGCAGATGGCCAGCGCCTGCAAGAACCGATTCGGCTTTGCTTCGCTGATCGTGTGGATCATGTGGACGGCATCGCGGCGGAGCAGGAAGCGATGTGCTCCCTGCACCTTTTCCGCCATCACCTGATGCGATTTCTGCTGGACCAGCGGCAGTCCCCAGCACAGATCAGTGTCCGGAAACTGCCGCGTGATATCAGCCAGCATTCCCACCCTCCACTATCGCCGCCGCCTGCTTCAGCGCCTCGTCTCGGGTCATACCCGGATTCCGGCGCTGAAGCGACGCCGCGATCTCGATCTCGCGCTGGATGCGGTCATCGTGACGCTGGCTCACCATCCGCCCCCACATCTGGTTCCGCATGCTCCACGACATGATCCTACTCCTCGTTCAGGATGCGACGTGCCTCCGTCTGTTTGATGCCGAGCCGGTCGCACATCAGCGCGAACAGCTTGTCATCATCGAAGCATTCGGCCGACAGAATCTGCTGAATGCTCCATTCTTGTTCGAGCCCCTGCTTAGTCATCATAGTGGCTCACCCCCATCGACACGAACATCGTCTCGAAGAGTTCTTCGATCTGCTCGATGGTCGTGTCGTCATTGTTCAGCGTCTTCACGTTGAACGTCAGACCATCACGGCAGAACTGCACATCTGCCGAAAAGAAATGCATGCCAGCACGTGTGCCCATGCCGGCGCCGCTGTAGACACCATGGGTGAAATTGATGAAGTAGCGCGTGCCACGTTCATCGCGGAAACGCTTCTGATAGCTGCTCCGATACCATTCACCCAAATTGTGCAGGGTATCCTTGAAGGGCTTGTAGCCGGCATCCAGCAGAAGCTGTGTCGTGATCTTTGTCATAGCCGCACCGTACTGCTATTTCGTGGTAGCGTCAAGCCAAAATCAGTGGTCGGTTCCGGATATAAGATTCATTCCGGATTTGGGTGCCCCTTGCTCTCGTTGGGGGGAGTGGTAGGTTGGGGGGTGAGGTGCCAGATGCCTGATCCCACGCCATCGTCCGAAGTCGTCATCCAGCCGACTGTCAATCTTCCGTACATCGTGCAGAAGGCCATTTTCGACACGATTGCCGAAGTCGTCATGTTGGCGAAGACGCGCGAAAACGAATATGCCGGTTATGCATATGCGTCGGTCGATGATTTTTATATGCAGGTTGTGCCGATTGCGCTGAAGCATGGCATTCGGTGGGATTTGACTGCGACCGGATTTCCTCGCCGGGATGGGAACATCGAATGGTGGGGTTTCGCTGTCACGCTGCATTTCCTTGATGATACCGAGAAGCGCGCACATTGCTTTTCAGATTACGCGAAGCTGGTGATCAAGCATCCGCTGAGAGGACCACAAGATACCGGCACAGTATTCTCATATGCAGACAAAGTGTTTTGCAGGCAATTTCTGAAGGTGCCGACAGGCGAGCCGGATGGTGACGAGGCTGACAACACGCAGCGCGTCAATCCGGATCGTCAGCAGAAGATGGACAGCCTGCCCGACAACCATCGGTCGCATACGGATCGTCGTGCGACGCGGCGACGTGATACTTTCATCGAACGGGTGAAATCGATCAATGACGGGACATCTCTGAACGAATACCTGCGCAGGGTATCGGATGATCTGCGCATGCTCGAATCGCAGGACATGGGATCGTACAATGCGATCATGAAGGCCGTGCAGGAGAAGCGAAAGGAATTCGCTGACCATCTGCGTAGCCGGGTTGCGCAGCAACGGCCGCAGGAAACACCGCGTCCTTCTGCACCGGCTGCACCCGTCACCCCTCACCGCGAGAATGGACGCCGCATTCTTCGTCCTCCCGAATGAACGATAGCGTCTCAGTTTCGATTCGCATCTGCGCTGTTCGACTTCGGTGTGGTTTCGTTGCGGCCTTAGAATTCGCGTGTATAAAATTTGACATTCTGGGTCAATCGCATAGACTATGCCCAACAGCGATGCCTTTGGACCCACTGCTATGCGATACCATGAAGTTCTCACAGAGCAGGCGTTGAGCCGCAAGGATGCGCGAACAGAGGCATTCGCCTTGTCATCGCGTATCAATGATCATTTGGTTATGCTGTTGTCTCTGAAGCCTTCCTCAAACACAAATCATTGGAAATCCGAAGTCAAGGGATGGCTGCAAAGTATCGCTCGTCTGAAGCTCAAAGGTAAGAAAAATCCACCCATATCGGCTGATTTGTACTTGGAGGCATTGTGGGTATGGCCTTTTGTGCCACATGCCGAAGAGTCCATGAATGAAATTTTGGAGTATATTAGTGCCAAAAAAGGCAAAGCTCAGCGCAACGAAAAGACTACCGCACAACTCGTGGAGGAATTGCGATCTTTTCACGAGTTGATGGGAGGTACGATTGCGTCCCGTGGGAGCGTAGACGCGCTGGTAGATGAAAAAATACCTGATTACGTCACAAAGGCGACCAAACGCAAGGCGGTACGCGGTTGAGGCCGTACTGCCTTGCTTTGATGCGGTGAGATGTATGCATTTTGTGGTCATCCACACCTAAGTCGAACAGTGCATTTGCATCTATCCCTCTGACTTCGGTTGCCACCATATCTGGTTTCCGATAAGTAAACACCAGCACCCGACACGAGACGGGTGATCTGATGTGTTGTTTGACAACTCCATCGGGGCGCGGCGGCGGCGGTCTGGGTTCAAACCAGCACGACTTGCTGGTATTTGTGAGTAAGTTCAGTACCTTAACCATGCATCCGGGAGTGGTTCTCCCGAGGCCGAAAGGCCATGTGTTCGTGACGGGCAAACGCCCCGATACGAATTGCGGTAGGGCAAGCACTGCCCGAACCCGACCTGCTTGCAGGTCGAAAAGCGAGGCTCTGCCCGAGACGGAACTGCGTGATCTCGTGTCACGTGGGCCTATCGGGGTCACCTACGAATATCCAACACCTGTCATGGGTAGTCCTAGTGGCTACCTAAGTCAGCGGGATAAGTGCGAATCCGACACCCGCTACCACCGTCGCTAAATCAGTGATGGACCTTTCACCACTCTATGCGACGTTGCTGCTGGCGAGTTTCATCGTACTCTCCGCGAGAAACCCCGCCCTTCAGGACATTGTCCGCCAGATGACGGAAATCCCCGCTCTTTAGGGCGGGGAAGATGTTAATTTCTTGAGCAGGGTTGTCGCACCGGGAACGCGACCCAACGCATCCATCACATGCGGCATTTCGAACAGTTTCTTGAAGTACGCCCTGTTCGCAACAAGGTACTTCACTGCGGTACCGACATCCTCGTAGTCCAGTTCAATACCGCCATCGGATAGCGCTTTCGCTTCCACACCACCGAACACGCTCGCCGGTATCTGCTTGAGCAGGATACGGATCAATGTCGGCCCGCCGAAATAGGTGTGCGGTGCGACGAAGCCGCGTTTCTGCGCCATCTCAGCCAATGGCTTCGAGACAGCACCCCAGATCGGCCCACCTTCGGCCTGAAGATCAGCAATTCCCTTCAGAACACCACGCCGATCACCAGCCACACCGACAAGCTTCTTCATGCCGCCTTGCTGTGGACGAACCGCGATGAAGCCTTGGCCATCACCATAGAAATTCCAGTTCCGTGCGCGGGCGAGAAATTTCTCGCGGCTCCACGCCTTGCCGGTCTCGCGCTCATATGAATCGCGGAAAATGTCATATACGTCATCTGGATCGATCATGCTCCAATTTAGCCGCTGAGCGAATCTGGTGTATCATACCGATTATCGCTCGCGGGATTTCAGAGGCACGACAGAATGTCGCTACGAGATACGATCATTGATGAGTTTTCATTGCCGTCCGAGACGCTGTTCCTCGGATCATCGGATGGCGAATTCGATTTGGCGATCATCGGTGTGACCGACCGTGAAGGTACCTCGGTCCTGCTATACGACGAATTGCTCGTGATCGATTGTCTGATGACGCAGGGTCTCTCAGACGATGAAGCATGGGACTGGTATGGAACGAACATCGCCTGCGCTCACCACGGCCCGCACACGCCAATCTATTGCCGAACCATACGCCGATAAGTAGTCACGCAACTATCGGGTTGACTCACTGTCAGACTAAATATAGTCTGTTCAGATGAAGAACGGCTCCATGTCCCTGCGCGCTTTTAACGACCTGTTCCCAGACGAGGACGCAGCCCGGACGTGGTTTGAGAAGGCCCGCTGGCCACATGGTCCAGAGTGCCCTTCTTGCGGCACAATCGGACGGTCCACCTACCTCAAGACACGTCCGGTTTGGCGCTGCGCCGAATGCGACCACCAGTTCAGCGTGACGGCGGGAACGCCGATGCACAGAACTCACCTCCCCCTGCTGACGTGGGCACACGCCATCTATCTGATCGTCGCATCCAGCAAGGGCATCTCGGCCATGAAATTGAGCGAGATGTTGGATGTCCACTACAGCACGGCATGGCACCTCGGGCACCGCATCCGGGCAATGATGGCCGAGGCCAATCCCATCCTCGCGGGCGTAGTCGAGATTGACGAGATGTATGCGGGGCACCGCCCCGGAAGCGGGCGAAGCCCTCGCGCGAACACGACGGCGACGACGCGCCCAAGAACCCGCAGGGCCGGGGCACGAAGCGCCCGCTGGTGCTGGTGGGCGCGGAGCGCGGCGGCAAGGTGGTGGCGAAGGTCATCCCCACCCACGGCAAGGAGGCCATCGCCTCCGCGCTGGATGGCGTGCTGGACCCGGAGGCCACGGTGATGACCGATGGGCTGCCCGCATACAAGCACATCGGCAATAGCCAGACGCACCTCTCGGTCAACCATTCCGACCGGGAGTATGCGAGGACGGATGAGGCCACCGGCCAGAGGGTTCACGTCAACCGGGTGGAGTCGTTCAACGGCTTCATGCGTCGCGCCGTCATCGGCGTGTTCCACAATGTCTCGGTCAAGCACCTTGGTCGGTATGCGGGCGAGGCTACATTCCGATGGAATCGCAAGGCCGATGCATGCCTTGAACGCATGGCGCAACTCGTCCGCAATGGCGACGGCAGGCTCCTGTCCTATGCCTTCCTCACGGCGAAGGCGGCCTGATGGCACGAGGCCCCCGCCCGAAGGACGCGCTGCCTCCGGTGATGCGCTGCGACCTGCTGCCGTCTAACCTGACGGCAGGCAAGGAACAGCGCGTCCGCGACTTGCTCGCCGCCTATCGAAAAGGAGCAGTCCTGCTCGGTCGGGAGCAGTGGCGCCAATTCTTCGAAACGGGCCGGTTCCAGAAAAACCACGACGTGGACAAGACCACCTTCGCCTCGGTCATCGGTGCGGCGAACCGGGTTCAGATGTGCCGCTGGCAGGTGGTCGGCCAACTAGACTCGTGGCTATCGAACAGGGCCAACGAGTTCCGCGACGCGGTGAACGGCAGCACCCTCGCCCCCGACACGCGGCACATGCTGCACGTCATCAACCGGGCCGGTGCGTGGTTCGCCCGCAAGGACGTGGTGATGCGCGACACAGGGGAGATCATCCCCGACCACATCCGGCGGCTGGCTCGCTCCATCATGCGTCACGTCATGGGGCGCCATCGCAGGCCCGATTTGCGACGGATTTCCATGCGGCTGGACCACCGGGCGGCTTGCCTTTCGGCTCCGTCCAAGGCGAAGCAACAAGGCCGTGTCGGCTGGTGGGTCAACCTGTCCACCATGACGGCGGGCAAGAAAATCTTGGTCCCGTTACTGACCTACGACCGGCATCGGAGCCGCAATGGCAAGGTCAGCAACGGCGTCCTCGTCACGGAGGACAGGGACACCGGACGGGTCATGTTCGGGGTGGTGACGGACATCGCGGAGGAATGTGCTGCCTCGCGTGCAGCCTACCAACCCGAACGCGAGGTCATGGCGCTGGACTTCGGCCTGTCCACCCTGTTTGCCACCAATGAGGGCGACCAGCTTGGCCGGGACTGGCTCAAGGCGTTGCGCCGCTACGACCACCGGATTACGGGCATCGTGCGTCATGTCCAGCGGTCGGGCGGCAAGCCCCGCGAGAGTCGCCGCTACCGGGAAGCCGTCGCTGCCCTGCGCGGCTGGATTAGGACCGAAGTCGGGCGGGTGCTGAACGCGCTGGTGGGCGCCAAGCGTCCCGGAGCCCTTGTCCTCGAACGGCTCGATTTCCAGAACCCGGCTCTCTCCCGGCGCCTGAACCGCCTGATCCAGAACTGCGGCAGGTCGGTGATACGGGCGAAGCTGGCCGATCTGCACGACCGCTTCGGCGTTGAGGCCGAGGAGGTCAATCCCGCCTACACGAGCCGGACATGTTCCGTCTGCGGCTATGTGGACAAAATGAACCGCCCATCGCAGGCCCGTTTCCGGTGCCTCTGGTGCGGGATGGAGATGCACGCCGACTGCAATGCGGCGCGGAACATCGGGGGACGCCGTGCGGCCTCTATCGGTTCCGTGTTCCAGCGGAAGGATGCGGTCCTTGGTGAAGTCGTGCGCGCCTTCACCGAGAGACGGGTCCGGGCCTTGCGCTCGGGCCAAACCGGGGCGAGGGGCTGCCCCGCCGACCCGCGAGAGACGAATCCCTACTTCGGTGGGGCGAGGTCTGTCGTGGCGAGGTCATCCGGTCGCCGCAAGGCGATCCAGAAATCGGTCGCCTCGCCAGCCCTTTTGGCTGCGTGAGACAACCCGATAGTGCCCACCCTCCGGCCGCCAGTACGCGCCCGTGGTGAGGTCGGCCACCAAGGGCATGGACGGAATGCGCGTGGCACAGTTGATCCGGTAGACCGTGTGCTTGCGGGGCACGACCGGCAATGTGATCCCGAAGCCCGCCGCGACGCTTGCTGACCAGCAGCCACTAGCGATGATGACGTGATCGGCTGTGGCGTCCTCTGCCGTCGCATCCTTGGCGACGAATGTTGTCCCGGCTTCCTTCGCTGCCAATCGGTAGAAGGTGTGCAGGCTGAAGGGATCGAACCAACCTTCCGAGCCGTCCTCTGTGTAGCACCCGAAGGCCACACCCTCTGTGTTGAGCCATGGGAATCGTTCAGTCAGGTCCGCGCCCACCACAGAAACCGGTGTGAGACCGCAAGCTGCCTGCACGCGGTTGCTCTCGTGGAAGTCGGCTTCCATGCTTTCCGGGAACAGCATCAAATAGCCATTCGGCGTGAACCCGATAGCGGGCACTTGCCGCAGGAATTCCCGGCTGAACATGCTGAGCCGCACATTCGCCTCGGTCAGGAACTGAGCGCGGATACCACCGCAGGATCGCGCGAAGGACGCGTTCGTGTACGCCGGGTCGCGCTCGAAGACACGAACATCGACACCATGTTGTGAGAGATGATAGGCGGCTGACATGCCGATGATACCGCCACCTATGATGTCGATCTTCATTCTTCGTTTTTCCATCGGAGAGAAAACAGGACCGCGTCTTCCTCGGTCTTGAACGCGAATAGATGTCTGGCAGGGTGCGAATCGATACTGTAATCAGCGAGCATGACTTTCGTCCAATCGCCCGACAAGGCTACGAGAGCCCATTCCGCAATTTCAAGCGCTTTCGTTGGTCCAATCCGAGTCTCGATGACCGTCCAAGTTTTATAGGCTGCGCGAAATCTGATTTCGCGCATCAGACTCGCATCGTGTTCATCGCTCTCATACGGCACGCAACGGTCCCGCACGCTGGATCACAGCTTCCTTGTTCGTCTCCAAGAAGCTCGTGAGATCGGTGAGTATCCAACGGCCGAACTTTCCTTCGTACCGCACATGGTTGCCGAGGCTGTACAAAGCGCTTTCGCTCTCGGGAAAGACGATAGTCCATCCGCGTCTGGCAATCTTGAATGCGACGAAGGTCGCATCGTCAGTATCAGCCACTTCAAGGGTCTGTTCGATCCACTGGTCAAGTTGCGGCAATGGTGCCTGACGCAGCAGCAGGTGATAGGGAAAATCGCCGTAGTTCTTCGCCTCGATCACCAGCCGTGGCAGATGGTCTGGGGGCTGAACGTCCGCCTTTGATGCCCTGACTTGCCCTTCGGACAGTGTGTTGCGACGATGGAAGTTCTTGCCTCCGATGAACGCTCCGCTGTGTGGCGCACGAATGAAACTGCCACCAAGAATCGCGCCGAGAAGCTTGGTCAACTCAAGCTCACCTCTCGCACCCTTTGCCTTGCTACTAGCCCCGCCGGCCATAACCATCATCCTAAAATGTACGGAGTTATTTATGCTGTCGATTTGACGCTCCTGTTCGGGTGGAGATAAATGGAAGTATGTCAGATATGCGCAGATTCATACGGCTCGTTGAGGGTGTGGCCGAGAGCGGTCCGGACTTTCTTGCGGCGGTACGTCGAGAGATGGACCCCTCATGGCATGAAGATTTTGCCGAAGATGCCGTTCTCCAAGCCGCGATCCGTGGTTTCTTGAATGAAATCGGATCAGACGTGATGCAGACGGGTTTGGTTGTGTGGCGGCTTGAGATGCGTCCTGTGAAGATCAAGGCATTGAAATCGGTGGGCTGTTTCTGGACGTGGAATCAGGATAGCGCAGCCTTGTACGTGGAAGACGACAGCTTGCGTGGATTATCGCCTATCACGCTTCACACCCATGCTGAAGGTAGCGATATTGATTGGCCGAAATCGATAGCGCGTAATCTCACGAACCCGCATGAATGCGAAATCTCAATCAAGGCTCCTGCGATCCATGTCGAGGGATACTACGACGCTGCCGGAGACTTCCGGCGCGTCGGGAAGGTTGTTCGCGTAGTCTAAGTGATGGATGAGCCTGCCCCAAAGCCTTGATCATTCAATCTAGCCAGCGGCTTTCTGGCTAGCTTTGGCGCGTTCTTCAAGAAGGTTCAGCAAGTCCCGTCGTTCGTCGTGCGACAGGTTCCATGCATCTTCTCTGGTGAGTGCGCCACGCATCGATAGCATCAAGGTGTGGATATTCCGCTGGATCAAACGCTGCTCGCCAACATAGTCATCGATGATCCCTCCGATTTCTTCAGGATCAACAGTGGCGAGCAGCCTCATGCGAAAAAAGTTGCGGGATTGAACTCCAATTCAGTGCTCCACTCGTGCTCGCACTTTTCGCACTTGCAGGGAATTTTCTTGTCGAGGCCAAGAGCGTTTAGCTCGTCTTCCTTCGTCTCGATCATCTTCACCCAAGAACTGTTCACGTTCGCCAAGAAATCCAAGATTGCATCCTTGTCGGTGACCTGACCCTCCGGAACTACGATACCCAGCACGCAATCCGCCACGATGGCCGCGCGCACCTTGGCGATACGGCTCATCGCAGCACCCATCGCCGTGGTTCGCACATCGGTGGTGATTGTCTCTCCCTGCAAATCGAGGGCCTGCATCTTTCGCGCTTCCTCGAAACTCGCCACCGCCATCTTCGACGCATGGCCGATATCGTAGGGGCGAACATAGGCGATCACGTCATCCGTCAGTCGAACCGGGTTCTCGGCTGGGATCGTCGTCATCGACATCATGATGCTCGACAGGTCGCATTCGAACTGATTGTCGTGAGAGCACTTCGGGCAACGTGCGTTCACCGGCATCTTCGGACCATATGTGGCAGCCCGGATCGCCAGCAGCAGCACATCCAGATCGGGTTGGCTGACGAGGCGCGGTGCCTTGATATCCGGAACACAGCTTTCAATCAGCTTCTCGATGGCGTGTCCGCTCATCAGTGCATCAGGACTCTTGAGCAGGATTTCATCGGATGCACGCATCGGCATGACCGGCAGATCACCATTGGCCGTGAAGGTGATCGCGCCTTGCGGCAAGAAAGCACCATTGCTCGGCAGACGAACGTGGAGACCGGGCTTGCGATAATACTTGGCCAAGGGATTGGATGGAGTCTGCGTCGGCATCTTCGGCATGCTGAACACCGGAGGCGTGATCGCACGCGCACCGAACATCTGCGACTCATCAAAATCGTCATCGGCAATATGAGGCATGAACATAAACTCCGCTGTAAACTTATTTAGCTGGCCGTAAAACCCCGTCATTCAGGGCGGGGATATAAGGCACCTCCCACCTACCCAATTTGCATCTACCTACCCATCACCCTACAGTCCATCCCAACATGCTTATCCATCAAGTATACAAATTCCGAGCCTACCCAACCACCGAACTAGCCGATGCTCTCTACAAAGGCATCGGATGCGCCCGCCTTGTATATAATCTCGCCCTGACACAATACAATATGTTCAGCAGACGAGGGCGTAAGTTATCCCCGATCATGGAACTTCCCGAACTCAAAAAGGAATTTCCATTCATCAAGAATGATGCTTTTTCACAATGCCTCCAACAAGCACTTCGCGACCTCGACAAGGCATTCGAACGATTTTTCAAAGGCATCTCTGGATATCCACAACCGCGACGCAAATACGAAAACGATAGTATGCGGTTCCCGCAGCCATACGCCAAACAAGGCCCACAAATCATCCTAGGCCACAACTCAATCAAGCTACCGAAATTCGGCTGGCTCAAAATCATTCGTCATCGAAAAATCAAAGGATCAATTCGTAACGTCACCGTCAAACTCGAAGGTGATCAGTGGTTCGTCATCATCCAGACCGAAATCAATATCAAAGACCCGATGTTAAAAATCAAATCCAACTCGGTAGGATTGGATATCGGGGTTAATCAACCCATCACCACATCCAATGGTGAAGTGATCCAACTTCCTCAAATCAGTAAAGAGGAAAATTGCAAGAGAAAAAACTTAGCTCGTTTACTCAGTAGAAAAAAGAAAGGATCAAAAAACCGAAACTCTGCACGCAGGAAACTACGTGCATTCGATAGGCATCTTGCCAATCGAAGAAAAGACGCATGCCATAAAGCCACGTCCCACCTAGTCAAAAACCACGGCTTGATCGGGATCGAGGACTTACATGTTCAAAACATGACCGCATCAGCCAAAGGCACTATCACTGCTCCCGGAAAACAGGTTGCACAGAAAGCAGGATTGAATCGGCGTATATTGGATGTTGCTCCGTATGAAATCCGCCGGCAGCTTGAATATAAGGGAGTGAGGTATGGTGCTGAGGTGATTGCGGTACCACCGGCTTTCACATCGCAGGATTGTTCGTATTGTGGGATGAGGAATAGTGTATCTCGTGAGATGCGGGTGATTTCTTGTGTTGCGTGTGGTGTAGTGGTGGACAGGGATTGGAATGCCGCACGGAATATAGAAATTCGTGCAATTAGTGAATATAGCCGCCGGACTGGTGGTGTTGGCCCATGGATCGAACTGGATTGCCGGTCGGAAGTGGGAATTCTCAAGGAAGCCGTGATCCCGATTGGGATGTGGGCCGAGAAGCCTCTGCCTTCAACCAGAGGAGAAGTCATTTAGCGATCTGGAAAACACCCGAGTGAACCCGCCCCCTAAATATCCATAGTGTTGGATTAGGGTATTTTTCTCGTGGCGATGACGCAGGAATTCGAGGACGCGCTGAGGCGCGCTGGTGGCGCCATCGATGGATTCTCGGGTCGTCTGCGTGAGGGCTTCACCGTTTATGGGCAGAATACGCGCGCCGAAAAGGAACGCGCGTCTGTTACAAAAATGGTTACCGGTGGATTGTGGGGAGCGTCCAAAGGTCTTATTTCTCTCAATCAGACCTTGTTGACTGCATCTTCGTCGGTAGATCAGTTTGGTGACATGATGAAGCGTCTTCTCGCCATTGGTGTTGTTGGTGGCGCGATTGTTGCTGCGATTGATGCTCTCGAAGAGATCACGAAGACCTATCAAAAATTGGCCAGTGTTGGTCAGACATTCAGCGGGTCGATGATTGAGATGTCGCGGCAGGCTGGTGCTGCTGGTCTCTCTCTGACCGAATTCGCACAAATGTTGGAGCGCAACAGTGCGGCGGCTTCTGCTCTCGCGCGACAGGGCAATGGTGGCCTGCCACAGCTTGCATTGGAGGTTCGAAAGAATATCCGTCAGTTCGGGAACTACTCTTACACGCTCGAAGATATCAATGAGATCGCGGGCGACTATGCCACGACCTTGATGGAGCAGGGTCTACTTGAACGATTTACTTCTGATCAGCAAAGCGATTTGATTGCCAAGCTGGCAGGTGACATCGCGACCTTCTCGAAGGTGACGGGCGAATCTCGGAAAGCGATTGCAGAGAATGCGCGAAACGCGATGCGTGATGCGCGTTTCGCCTCGGCATCTTCCCGCAACATGACGGCCGAACAGCAGCGTGCGACGCAATCGACGGCTGCATTCCTTGGATCGCTTGGTCCTGAGATCGGTGGTCGCCTTGCGACGATGTTCACGCAGACCTTTGCGGACGGAACCGCGAACTTCACTGATTCGACCCAGATGTTTGTTGAATCCGGCATGGGTGGTGTTCTGGGGATGATGACCCAGATGGCTGAGCGTGCTCGTGCAGGCTTGGTCACGGACAATGATCACATTGATTTTGTGCGTCAGTTCGTGGGGCAGATTGATGCATCCGAACAGAGCCTGCGCCTTCTTTCACAGCAGGGCAATCAATCTGCTACTGCTGTTCTGGCCATGGGCAACAGAATGCGCCGCCTTGCCGAGATGACAGATGAGCAGATTGAAGAAGAACGAAAGAGCGTCGCCGAACAGGGAAAGTTGACGCAGTTCTTCACTACATTCTATGAGAAAATGAGCCAAATTCTTGGTAAGTTTCGCTCTGGATTCATGAAGGCATTCACCAAGATCGAGGAGACGTTCGGAAACGTCTTCAATGATGAAAACATGAGAATCCTGTCTGAAGGCATGGAAGCCGCTGGTGAAGCTCTCGGAAAATTTGTGACGAATATTCTTTCCAGTGAAACAGTGATGGATACTTTCAAATGGGTTTCCGATAGGCTCATAGATTTATTCAATCCGGAGAGCGAAATCAGAAAGAGCTTGCGGGAGTTTGGCGAATATATTGCGTATGCCGGCCGGGTTATCATGACAGTTATGTCTCGTATCGGCCGTTTGTTTGGTATTCGGAACCCGGCCGAAGAGCGCGTCGAACAGGAGACCAATGAGCGGAATCGCAGAGCGTTTATGCGTGAACGAGGACGCGACCCGAATACCAACCAAGCGATTGCCAATGCCAGCACACCGGAGGCTCGCAACTATCAGGATATGGAGTCACGACGTGCCCGAGCGTTGACGACGACATCTCCTCAGGGACAAAATCCACCTGCACCGGCAACCCCGGGTCAACAACGCAGCGAACAGCAGAACTCGCCCAGCAATCCTATGCAAGTTGCCGCGCAAGCACGGCGAGCGGCACAGGCATATCCACAACCTCCGGAGACGGTCCAGAACCGCATGGCAGCGGCTGCCGCCGCCACGGCTGCGCGCAGGCAGGAAACTCGCCCGTCTGAGCAACAGCCTCAACCAGCAACGCCGGCAACACCAGCGGCGCCAGCCAACGCGAACACACCACCTCCCGGATCAACTCCGGCAGGATCGCAGACTGCGCCGCAATCTAATACCCCGACCAATCGACCGGCACCCGCCACACCTGTCGCGCCGCCAAATCAGCAACCCGGTCAGCAAAGCAATGCTCCTGCGAATCCCGTGGTGCCCCTTGGATCGCAACCGGCCAACCAGAACACAGCAGCACCTACGCCCCAACAGGCACGACAGGATGCTCGTCAGCAGGCGCGAACCACCGAGGAAGAACGAAACGCGCGCAACGATACGCAGGAAGCGATGCGTGTCGGGATCGACCTGATGCGCCAGATCAGCACGGCACTGAACCGCCAGATGGAGATGATGCAGGCTATCGGAAATCGGCAAATCGAAATCCTGCAACGCACGAACGATGCGATCCGCAGCGAAGGCGCCTAATCTCTCACAGAGGAGGAAGCAGGAACCGATGACTTCCGCAGTCCCATATTTTTTATATTTACGAAGCATCATGATCTCTGATTCTGACATCCTCGGCTCAAAGCCTAACGCGACCAATCGATCTTTACGGTGCATAAAGCGATGTTCGCGAATAACACCGCTCGGTGGAACATACCAGTAGTTTGGCTGGGTGCAGCCTTGATCTACAAATCCCAAAGCGCGATAGAGGCCACCATCTGACCATCTCCGGTCTGCGAAACTTACAATTGCCCCGGTGTATTCCTTCCTAAACGCAGCCAGAAGCCGCGAAGCAATACCCGGAATCACGCGACCATCCGTGGCATACCGAAGCATTTCAATTTTATCTGCACGCTGCGACAGAGCGCGGCGCGGCCTACTGAAAGACATTGCCGCACATAGCGTACCGTTCGGATCATATGCACCAAATGAGATGAAACCGCCGGCACGTCCTCCCTGCATGTGGTGACTCTCAAAAAACTCGCGAGCGTGGACACCATCAATTTGTTGAACCCGACATTCCCGCGCGCCGGGACCACGCTTGGCGACACCAAGGATCGCAGCCAATCGTGCATGCACGATGGCGCGGCGGTGGAGCATTTCATCCTCGAAAATGGTTATCAATCGCCATCCGGCAGCTTCTGTCTGGTTGAGTTTGCGGATATGATAAAGGCGTTCGTGAAAAATTTCACTATGCCAGTACAATCCGTTTATCTCTATGGCGACTTTTTTCTCCGGAACTACCAAATCCAGTTCCAGCGGCGCGATGATGTCACGGTCGTGGAGATGCACTTGAAGCCCGAGATTCCGAATCGAATGTGCCAACCCCTTTTCATATGTTGATTTTGGAAGTTCAATCCCGTGGGCAGCACACCGTCTGCCCACCAGTACGGGGCTTACGCCAAGCGACTCAGCAATTTCGACAGCGGAATGCCGTTCAATCAGTTCACGTAAAACCTTGGGATCATCAAGCAAAGCTAAATTCTCAGCGGAGATATGTGTCTGTGATGAGTGTCCGCCATAACGTGCCATCAACGTATTCCGAACACGCTCTCTTACTATTGGCGACGCTGACGGGTTTGCCATGCCGTATTTTTCCATATTCCCGTCAATGATCTTCTGCTTGATAGCCGGCGCCGAAAAAACGTGTCGAACACCGAATTTCTCAAATACCGTTACTTCAACCTTCGCCCGGAGTTCAGATGACTGGCCCGCGTTTAGAACACCATATTTTTCTAACATTGTTTGTTGCTGCTGATGGCGCACCGCTTCACTTGCCAGCGGCGCTTTACCTCCAAATTTCTCAATATTACCCGCAACACGTTTGGCGCGAATTTCTCCGTGTTGTGAGGGATTCTCAACGCCATATCGCTCAACCATCGTTGAGCGATACTTGTTGCGAACTGCGTCCAATTGTGCGGTGTTCTCAACGCCATATTTTTCAAGATTGTTTTTCCGCCTACGTTCACGCAACTCCGCGCTCTCGCTTGGATGGACAACCCCGTATCTCTCTGCCATTGTTGCGTTGCGTTTCGCCGCAGTTGTTGTTCCAGCGCGCCACACATGATCCGCGCCGTATTTTTGTAAGTTTGTTTCAGCGCGCTTTTTTTTGCGCTTCTCCATCTCCCCGTCCGGCAAACCAACATAGTGTGATTTAATTTTTTTGGACTGATTTTCTTTTCGGCATCTACAATCCACGGCACAAAATGCGTAGCCTAATTCTATCGAGCGAAAGACTTTTCGATTGCCGTACTCGCATACCCTGTTGGACACCCCACGAAGGGCGCTATGAATTTTCTCCGCGAGCGGCACATCATCCGGTAAATCCGATGACATTGCATTGATCCATTGCAACAACTCATGTCTATCCTTCAAGGCACGACGGACATATCGCCCATGCTCAAGAAGCAGGGCATTCAAGAGTCTGCGGTGATCCTCATCAGTCATAGGAGATTCCCCAATTTGCTAAATAACATATTATAACCAATGGTGCATTAGATGACATGGAAGCGGCATTTGCGTGCAGTTGCTTCGCCATCACAAGCGATGGCTCAGCTTTCACAGCACTCTCAAGATCAAGGCGGTGCCGGAACCAGCGCAAAATACTCTTCCCATCTTCCAGAGGTCTACGCAGGCCATCCTAATCGTATCCAGAGATATTTTCAATATGCAGATATGGATAGAGATAGCGATATTTGTGCCGCTCTCGATACCATTGCTGATTTCTGCACCCAGAGCGAGGAGCAGAACGAGACGCCGTTCTTTGTTGAATATACCGGCGAGCCCAACGAGACAGAGACGAGTCTGATCAAGGAAGCATTGAACAAGTGGGTTCGTCTCAACGACTTCAAGGCGAAGCTCTGGTACATCTTCCGCAACACGATCCAGAATGGCGACGCATTCTTTCTGCGCGATCCGGAAACAGGTGAATGGCTTTGGCTCGATCACTTCCAGATCGAGATGGTGAAGATGGACGAGGAAGCTGGCAAGCGACCGGATGAGTATTTTGTTCGTGCGCTCGACTATGCGAAGCGCGAAAAGTTCGCCACGAAATCAGTGGACCCGGGTGCCTATCGCACACCCTACGGTACGAATAATATCTATGCGTCGCGCGCACAGGTGCCGGCGAATACACAGAACGCCAGCGTCTTCAGTTTGGCCGGTGCCAACCGTGATCCCCGAACGATGAAAATGATGTCTGGGCAACAGAACGACCTCGTATCAATCAACGCCGATCACATCATCCACCTGTCGCTGAGTGTCGGCATGGATTTGAACTGGCCTTTCGGCCAAAGCATCCTCGAATGTATCTTCAAGACCTTCAAGCAGAAAGAAATGCTTGAGGACAGCATCATCATTTACCGTGTTCAGCGCGCACCAGAACGTAGAGTATTCTACATCGATACCGGCAGCATGCCGCCCAATCGGGCCAAGGCACATATCGAGCAGATCAAGAATGAGATTCATCAAAGACGAATTCCAAACCGCTCTGGCGGCGGCTCTTCGATGATGGATGCCGCCTATAGTCCGATGGCGGTCCTCGAAGATTACTTCTTGGCACAGGGAAACGAAGGTAAGGGGTCAAAGGTTGAGACGTTGCCCGGTGGTGAGTTGGTTGGTGAAATCGGGGACTTGCTCTTCTTCAGCAAGAAGCTCGCGCGTGGTCTGCGTATCCCACCATCCTATCTGTCATTGGGTGATGAGCAAAGCAATGTATCTTACAATGACGGTAAACTTGGTCAGGCGATGATTCAAGAGTTCCGGTTCAACAAATACTGCATGCGTTTGCAGCAGTTGTTGTCGCCGTCCTTTGATAATGAATTCAAGCGACATTTGCGGGATCAAGGCATCGAGATTGATCCTTCGCTTTTCAATCTGCAATTTCTACCGCCTCAGAATTTTACGAAATATCGCCAAATCGAGTTGGATGTGGCGCAAGTTGGTGTTTACACGCAGATGCAGGAGAACCGCAGGCTATCGGAGCGGTTCAAGCTGAAGCGGTATTTGAATTTGAGTGAGGAAGAGTTGCTTGAGAATGAGAAGATGTGGGCGGAGGAGAACGCCGACAAGATCAAGAAGAAGACCGGATCGACACCGGCCGAAAGTGCGCCGGGTGCTGGATTGGATGCGGTTGGGTTGCGCCCCGGTGGAGACGACATGGGTCTTGGGCCAATGGGTGATGAAGGCGATCTCGGTGATCCGGGTGCCATGCCAGATGATGGGGCTGCGCCTGACGCGGGCGGTGGTGGTGCGCCGCCGGCTGGTGGTGGCGGGCCGTCCATTGGGATCAACCCGGCCGGCGGGGGCTGATTCGCCTAGCTTGAATTGCAGACACCCTCCGTGGGTGCCACGGAGGGTGCTGGGTCAGAGTTCGTCACCACTTAACTCGCATCTATCGGGGTATTATTACAGCCCTGAGGGCGGTGGGACGTTACCGCTATGGCCGTAAAGCCCCGTCCTTCAGGGTGCGGATATAAGGCACACCCCCACATACGAAAAAAATTGCATTCAGGCCAATATGCCGCTATATTTCTAGTTACAGGATCGATCACGAACTGGTTCGATAACCAAGAACCAATAGTGGTTGTTCTGAGTATGACTTAGTAAATGGAGTAATTGAAGTTGAGTTGACCGCTGGACTGGCGGTGTCCGCCCATGGATCGAATCGGATTGCCGGTCGGAAGTGGGAATTCTCAAGGAAGCCGTGATCTCGTTAGAGATGTGGGCCGAGAAGCCTCTGCGAAGGCAGAGGAGAAGTCACATGACACGGTTCCTCGGCCGGGTGCCTCCGGCGGGTTGGCGCGGTCCTGCGCCAGTATTCGATTCGGGGGTGGCAGCCTCCTTGGGCGCCGGGTAGCACCAGTTACTGCTGGTCACAGGAGTAAAGTAATAGCCCTTACGGGCCGTCGCGCGCGTGGGGCATGTCCTGCTCCGAAGGTTCCGTACATCTCACCGACCACGCTTTACACCCTCGGCGGGGGTGCCATCAGCCCCGGAGCGAACAGCGTCGCTGCGGTGCCAGATGGAAGATCGGCAGCGCTCCGTGGCCGCCGATGTCCCAAAGCCTATACGATTTCCGGGATCGGTCAACCACTTTTTTGGGGGCGGCTAAATATGCCATCTGATGAATGGGTGTGGTTGTGACATTGCTTGAACTTTCAGCCGAGCAGCTTGCTACCGGCTACTATGATCCATCCGAGGACCGCCTGAACCGTCGCAACCCCGGTGACACGCGGCGTCCGGTTCTGACACTGCGCAAATTGAATCGCTTGAAGCGTATGCGCGCGATGCGAAAACTTGAGGATATGAAAAGGCAGGATTTATTTTCAGTAATGTACGCGACGCCTGACGAAGAAGGTGGCGGCGGCATGGGTGGTGGGATGCCGGGTGGCTTCTGATGACCATGCGGCGGTGGATGAATCTGTTCGAGGGTGCGGCCGTCGATACGCTTCTGCGTCAAAAAGCTGATTTCCTACAATCCTTGCGTTTGGACAAGCGCTCGGCGGCGACGGTGCTCGATATGTCTCCCAGCGATCCCGAGATCGCTGAATCTTGGTTTGACGCCTTGATGGCGATGTACCGGCTGATCGAGAAGAATGGCCATGCCGACATCTATCGCCACATGATGGTTGAGGATTTCGATGTATTCATCGAGTCATTGCAGGATGGATCGGGGACGCTTGGAAAGCACTGGTCGCTGAACCCGGATATTGAATCGCCAACATGGACGAAGGACCATCGTGGACGGGTGAATGTCTACATGGTGGGGCGGATTGACGTGGCCCAAATCGATTTTGAAGCGACCTTGCGGCAGAATTTCGATTGGCCCGCAGAGAGTGAGGTCATCTTCAATGGTGGTGTCTATCTCTACTATATTGAGGATAGAGACGAAGATATCTCAATAAATATCGGCCGAACATTGCCTCGGTGACTTTCATGATGCGTCGATACATTGATCTGGTTGAAAGTCCGTTGGCGGATTTTGGTACGTTTGGGGATATGGATGTTGAGGGTAGTTTCCGTCCTCAAGACTTGAAGGCTATGTCCAACCCGAAGTGGCAGTTGAAGGTGAAGGACGCGTTCGCCCGGACGCCGTTCGATTTCAACGTCTACTTGTACAATGGTCCGGATGGCAAGGTTGAGATGCATCCGACATCGAAGACGCCATCTGATCGCACGACGGTTCGTGATTCTGCTGGACGGAATCGCATCAAGGGCATCCGATCTATCGAATTCGTAGAGGCTACGATTGGTCGCTCTATCCCTAATGCGGGACAGTCCATAACTATTTTGTTGGTCGAGAATGAAGGCGATGATCGTCTTGCGTTGACGCCTTGGATTTTGGCTCATCGAGTCTGCCACGCCATTCTTGAGAGTGTACAAGACAGAGATACCTATAGGGCATTATCCTCTGTTGTTGCCGATCTCGGTCGCATGACTGCAAATTTTCTGAACATGGCAATTAGCCGTTTGGATCGATCAGGCCGATTTGAAATGAACGGCGGCGATTTCGATGCGCGAGTTAATAATATGGCCAAGGTGTTGGCGAAGTTTCGAAGCGGACGCGAGGGGAAGTTATCGAATCCCGGTGAATTTCTGGTCGAGAGCATGACACAGTATTTGCTGACGGGGCGCGTCCTATATAATCGACCTGAGTTGAGTGACGAGGGACGAACCCATCGTA
This sequence comes from Ottelia alismoides, assembly GCA_037367405.1. Classification (NCBI taxonomy): domain Eukaryota; kingdom Viridiplantae; phylum Streptophyta; class Magnoliopsida; order Alismatales; family Hydrocharitaceae; genus Ottelia; species Ottelia alismoides. The sequence continues at coordinate 31,290 of JAZKJV010002861.1, read as the reverse complement.
TAGAGAACGACGAGGACCGCAGACTGCGTGCTCTGATCAAGAAATTCGGCTATAATCGAGCAGATTTCTTGTATTACGTTCTTGCGAACGATGAAACATATCGACCCTTTGCTATGGCAACCAGCAAACGGCCGGCTATCACTTATATTGTTCAGAACGATGCGGGTGAGGTTGTCTCGAAGACAACCAACGCTGATCGCGCTGAGGTTTATCGAGAGCGCGGCTACACGGTAACTGAAAGACAGCCCTCGAAGGCGCTCCTGAAAAAATGGAAGCCTTTTCTGGATCGAGAGCGCGAACTGACAGACAAATACAATAGCTGGGTTGAGAAAACACCCACTGATAGATTCGACATCGAGCTTGATGAAGCCGAGACCGAGTTTGAAGATATCTTCGAACGAATTTTCAAGCTCTGTGTCGGGAAGGCTCTGGTGCTGTGAAGTCTCTGATCCGGTGATGTCTATCCCATTGTGACCACGAAATTCCAAAAACTTGATTTTTAGGGCCTTAATGGCGGGTCGGATAAGGTCGCCCGTAAATACTCCCTGACGCCAAAGCGTCACGCGAACTGTATCGGGAGTATTTAACTATGCGGGCACTGCTTGAGAAGGCCATTGTGCATCTGCTCAACGAGGATCAGAAGCAGTTTGAGAAGTTGATCCATGAGTTCATGGTGCAACGTGGTCGCCAGATTCACGAAAAGCTGCGTCAGGGCGAAGATGTTTCCCTGACTGAGGGCTGGGACGACGAGATCACGACTGAGTCGTATTTCGGTGAAGCCGATCTTGATGATGCCGAAGATGACGCGATGGATGCGGACATGGCAGCGGATGATGCTGACATGGCTGCTGATGATGCGGACATGGCGGCTGACGATGCGGCTGATGATTTGGAATCGGACATGGGTGACGACGCCGGGATGGGCGACGACGACATGGCCGACGATGAGGACATGGGTGACGGCGACGTAGATGACCGTCTCGACGACATCGAAGCGCAGATCGAAAAGCTGAGCGCCGAGTTCGAAAAGATCATGGCCGACGACAGCGATGATGACATGGCTGACGATGAAATGGGCGATGAAACGGCCGACGACACCGCTGATGGCGACATGGATGCCATGGCTGGTGACGACGATATGGGCGATGAAGACGACATGGAAGATGATTCCATGGACGGCGTCCGGCCGAAGATGGAAGGCAAGATGCCTGACGCCTTCAAGAAGAACATTGAAAAAATGAAGGCGAAGAAGGCCGACAAGAAGGATGTCAAGGAGGCTGAGAAGCCTGAAGAAGATGATGACGATGCAGATGATGAAGACGAAGACGAAGATTTCGAGGACATCACTGAGTCGGTGTTGGCTGATCTTGAGAAGGTCGTGATTGATCTTTCGAACAAGGATGGTGTCGAGAGTGATGGTAAGAAGGTTGCGAACCATAGCGTAACTTCGCCTATTCCGCAGAAGCCGAGCGCATCGCGCACACCGGGCAAGCCGGTTGTGGTTCGTGGTGATCGCCACACAGGTTTCGAGAAGGAAGCTGCACCGTCTGTTGCCAGCATGAAGCCGCGTAAGAACACGCATGCTTCGGCCAAGTCGGTTCCGTCTCCGGTGGCGAAGCCCGGCAACTCCGAGCCTGTCGTTGGTCCGACGACCAACAAGACGCCGAAAGTGAATGCACCGAAGAAGAGCCCGGTCGTTCCCCGCAAGGGTGGCGTAAAGGTCTGAGTGAAATAGGGGAAACGCCAATGCTGAAGCACCAAAATATGCTGCTTGAGCGGCTGTCATTCGATCAGGCCGGGATCATTGTTGAAACCAGTGACCCGACTGTCGATGGCGGTCAGCGTCCTCTGTTCATGAAGGGTATTTTCCTTCAAGGCGGCGTTCGCAATCACAACGAGCGTATCTATCCGGTACGCGAGATTGCGAAGGCTGTCGATCAGATGAACGAGATCATCACGAGGGGCGACAGCGTTCTCGGTGAACTCGATCATCCTGAAGAACTGACGGTCAATGTTGAGCGTGTCAGTCACGTCATCGAGAAGATGTGGATGGACGGCAATTCCGGCATGGGCAAGCTGAGAGTTCTCGGTACGCCGATGGGGAATATTGTTCGTACATTGGTTTCCGAGGGTGTGAAGCTTGGCGTGTCGTCGCGTGGTTCGGGCAGCGTCAATGAGCGAGGCGAGGTAAGCGATTTCGATTGCATCACTATCGATGTAGTTGCGCGTCCGAGTGCGCCCAATGCATTTCCGAAGCCGGTTTATGAGTCGTTGAACACGCGTCGTGGACGGAGTGATCCATGATTTGGCGCGTGCGGTATCGCATGATCCGAAGGCACAGAAGTATCTTGCAAAAGAGCTTTTGGCTGCCATCGGAAAGTTGATTTGATTTTTAGGAGATTGATTTCAATGGACGGCAGCATTGGCAAGCTCCTTGGTGAAGGTACACTTCCGGACGAAGTTTGTGCAGTCTCTCCAAGAGGCTTTTGACAAGCGTGTTGCGAAGAATCGGGAGGAGGCTGAGGTCTCTGTCCGTGAAGAATACGCAGCACGTTATGAGCAGGACAAGTCCACCCTGATTGAAGCACTTGATCGCATGATCACGGACGCACTCGAAAAGAGTGCTTCGGAGCTTCAGGGTGAGAAGAAGCGTTTCGTGGAGGCTCGCAAGGCTTTCCGCGAGAGCAGAAAGAAGATGAACGAGGCGTATCAGGCAAAGGTTGTTGAGACGCAGACCGCGTCTCGCCAGTTCGTTGCCGAGCGCACGAAGACTGAAGTTCAGCGTCTCAAGGAAGCGCAGAAGAAGACTCTTGCCGAGGCGCAGAAGGTTGCATCGATGCTTGAGACTGAGAAGGCGCGTCTGGCTGAGCAGCATGTTGCTCGTGTGGCCAAGATCGATGAGTTCATTACCAAGCAGTTGGTGAAGGAACTCAAGGAACTGAACGAAGACCATCGTGCGCTCGTGGAGACACGCGCAAAGCTGGTGAAGGAAGGTCGTTCCAAGCTTGGTGAGACGCAGAAGCGTTTCGTGAAGGAAAGTGCGTCTCGTGTGGAGCAGGCAATCAATGCCGTGCTGAAGCAGGAGATGAAGCAGCTTCATGAAGACCTTGAGCGCAACCGTCAGAATATGTTCGGTCGCCGAGTGTTCGAAGCTGTGGCTGCTGAATATCTCACCTCCTATCTCGCGGAAGGCACTGAAATCCGCAAGCTACAGAAGGTGATCGAGTCCAAGGAAGCGGCGTTGGCTGCAACCAAGGAAAAGCTGGACGAAGCGGCGAAGGCGGGAGAAATCGCGTCGCGCAAGGCTCGTGTTGCGGAAGATCGTGCAGAGCGCGCCAAAATCATGGGCGAGTTGCTGACCAATCTTCGTGGTGAAAAGCGTCAGGTTATGGAAGGTATGTTGGAACACACCAAGACTGGTGCGCTCCGCGAGACTTTCAAACGTGTCCTGCCGGTCGTCCTGAGTGAAGCCCCGCGCCGTGGCGCTGCGCCGATTGCTGCAAATGCAGCACCGACGCGCAAGTCACTGGTCGAGGGTCAGTTCACCCCCAGAACTGGAACGATGGTCACAGGCGATCATCGCGCAACTCGTCTCTCCGAGGCGATGACCGAGGAATTCGACTCCGAGGTCGCAACTGTAGTCCGCCTCGCGGGCATCAAGTGACCGAAGTCGATTATTGACCACCATTTTTGAACAAATAGATTTCAGGAGAAGTTTTCCAAATGTCAAAGTCTAAGCTTTTTGAGTCGCAGTGGCAGGCAACCAAGCAGGCGCTGTGCGAAGGTCAAGACCTTCAGTTCAACCAGAACGGCACGAAGAACGAGAACAAGCGTCGCGTGATGGAAACCGTTCTTGAGAATACGCGCAAGGAAATGCGCCTGATGGAACAGGCGACAATCGGCGCAACCAACAGCGGTAACGTCGCTGCGCTGAACAAGGTGATTTTGCCGGTCATTCGTCGCGTCATGCCGACCGTCATTGCGAACGAGATCATTGGCGTCCAGCCGATGACTGGTCCGGTTGCTCAGATTCACACGCTGCGCGCACGTTATGCCGACACGATTCCGGCCGGTGGCGGTGGCGTGAATGCCGGTGCCGAGGCGCTGTCGCCGTTCGATATCGCTCGCTTCTATTCGGGCAACGAGAATCCGTCGCTGCCGAAGGCTGCTCCGACAACCACTCTCGAAGGTCGTGGCGGTAACCGCATCTCGATCCAGATTCTGAAGGAAGTCGTGCAGGCGAACACCCGCAAGCTCTCCGCTCGCTGGACGTTCGAAGCACAGCAGGATGCACAGGCTCAGCAGGGTCTGGACATTGAGGCGGAGGTGCTGTCTGCACTCGCAACCGAAATCGTGTCCGAAATCGATCAGGAAATCCTCGTCTCGCTGCGCGCGCTGCCGGGTGCCCCGACATCGACTTTCGCCATGGACCGCGTAACCGGCACACCGACCTTCGTTGGTGACGTTCACGCTGCCCTCGCGATCCTGATCAACCGTCAGGCAAACCTGATCGCGTCGCGCACACGTCGTGGCGCAGGCAATTGGGTTGTCGTCAGCCCGACCGCTCTGACTATCCTTCAGTCCGCGACGACTTCGGCTTTCGCCCGCACTACTGAAGGCGTCTTCGAGGCACCGACTAACTGCAAGTATGTCGGCACTCTGAACAACAGCGTTCGCGTCTATGTTGACAACTATGCCAACGACGCAACTCCGGTTCTGGTGGGTCTGAAGAACAACGAACTCGACGCGGCGGCTTACTACTGCCCGTATGTTCCGCTGACTTCTTCGGGCGTCATCATCGACCCGACAACCTTCGAACCCGTCGTCAGCTTTATGACTCGGTACGGTTATGTCGAACTTACTAACTCCGCTTCGTCGCTCGGCAACGCGGCCGATTACTTGGGCTTGATTGCTGTCGATACTTCAAGCATGACCTTCATGTGAGATTTTGGCGCAGATTTATTTTGCGTCAGGAGTAAAAGCAGAAGGGCGACCGAAAGGTCGCCCTTCTTGTTGACTAAGCCGTTTGTACTGCCTATGTTCGCCTAATGCAGATCGAACATGCTAAACGCGTGATCACCGAGCTTGCTGAACGTGATCCCTACAACTGGTCGCGGACAGCACAGCGCAACATCTCATTGATGGAAGCCGTGCGCTCCTTCACCTCTGATTTGCCTGACGCCGTGCCTGTTAGAGATCGGCTATATGCGGTGATGAGCGGGACGACGCCCATATGCCCGCATGGTCGTCTCAAGACCCTGAAGACGGTTCAGGAAGGTTGGAAGGGATGTGGTCGCGCGAACGTCTGTGCATGTGCGGCTGATATAGTTTCCGCTGCAAATTCGGCAACGAAACGCGCGCAGAAACAAGAACGAGCAGCCAAATCTGGATCAATTACAGAAATTCTCAGCGACAAGGCAGCAGTTGCTCATATCATTTCGATTATTCAGGCGACACCATCGAAGCAGATCAGTGCCGCCGTAATCAAACGCCCAGACCTTTGGGCTTGGGTTCAGACCAAGACTGCGAAAATTGATACGAATAGCGCGGCGGAGCGTCTGTATTTGGCATTGCACGGGATTGAGGCCGCGACTTGCGAGCGCGGCAATCGAAAGATTTTCAATACGTTCGACAAGGGATATCGGTTTTGCGCATCGGATTGTGCGTGCCGCAGGGAAGAACAAGCCCGGAAAATGACTGCTCACCAACGTGGTCTTGATGATGCTGAGCGGAAACGGCGCGTGTTGGCGAACCAGTCGTCACTTATGAAGCGTCATGGTGTAACAAACCCAATGCAAATCCCCGATGTTGCAGCAAAAGTGATCCAGACAAATAGAAGTCGATATGCTGTTGAATTTCCATTTCAATCCGAGCAAATTCGCGCTCGTGCCAAGGACACCTTGATTGAACGGCATGGTGTTCATGCCCCAATGCTTATTCCGGGTGTCCCAGATAAAGTCGCGGCGACCAATATCCAACGATACGGGATGCCCCACACCATGGAACTTGCCCGTGCCGCCTTTGCCGAGGCCAACGATGGAAAAAATCCGTTTCAGGTAGATAGCATTGCTCGTAAGGCACGCGCCACAATGCGGCGTCTCTACGGTGTCGAGACCCCACTGTCATCACCAGAAATTCTGCGTCGCATGCAAGACGGTTTTGAGGCGAAGCATGGTGTCCGTAACCCTATGTTGGTACCCGAAATCAAAGCAAAGGTCGAAGCAACAGTAGGAAGACGATACGGCCGATCTTCACCAAACCAGTCCCACTTTGATGACGACGCTTGGGCGATCATGAATGATGCAGATACCTTTCGTGCATTATTCACTGGTCGTTCGTTGCGAGAAGTCGCACAAGTTCTCGGGATGGCTTACGACACATGTCGGAGGTACGCCGAAAAGCACGGAGTCGAACTGTCGAACTCTACATATGAGAACGCCATAGTCGATTTCTTGCGCTCGCACGGTTGCTTGGTGAAACGCGGCGACAGGACCGTCCTGAAACCTCAGGAGATCGACATTCTTCTTCCCGAACACAAGATTGGGATAGAGTTTTGTGGTCTGGTATATCACAGCGACTATAATTTCCGCCGTTCTCTCCCCCCCAACTATCACATTGATAAACATGATCGGGCAGCACAAGCCGGATACAAATTGGTTTCCATCTTTGAAGATGAATGGCTGCTGCATCGCTCCGTGGTAGAAACGCGTCTGCTGTCAATGGTCGGCAAGACCAGCCGAGGCCCGGGGGGCGCGCAAGCTGGATGTTCGTGTGATTGATGCGCAGCAAGCAAGGTTATTTTTAGAAAGATATCATATGCAAGGCGGTGGGGCACAAGGATCAATTCGATATGGAGCATTCGACCATAATACTCTAGTCGCTGTGATGACGTTTATCCATCCGCGCAAAATCTTCAAAGGGACGCCACAAGGACCGATTGAATTGCTCCGCTTTGCGACAGATGGTCGATCCTATGCGGGCGTTGCATCAAAGCTCTTCACCGCCTTTCTACGAGACCATGATCCGATTGCCGTGATTTCCTATGCGGATCGTCGCTGGTCTGATGGCGCACTTTATCAGAACCTCAATTTTGAGGCTCTGCCGGTAACGGGAAGTTCGGCTACACGTATTTTAACCCGAACAAAAAACTGCGGCGACACCACCGTTTTCAGTTTCGGAAGGATGCGATCAAGCACGCTGTGCCGGATGGTGACACAAAGACCGAACAGCAGATCGCTGCTGAATTGGGCTACTATCGTGTTTACGACTGCGGTATGGCCAAATTCCTCTGGCGCAGGGACCGACGTTCACCTCCGTAGTTCAGGGTGCTTTATTTCTTCCTTTGAACCGCTTTTCCGGGTATATTCTTTTGATGCCCGACACCACCCTAACCCTCGAAGTGTTCGCCCGCCTCGTCGCCAATCTCTATCGCCACTATCCGGACGAACATGTCATCACCATCGGTGACTACCAGCCATCTCCCGTCCATGGTGATCTGAAGCCACTGTTCCACGCGACCGTTCGCGTGACCGTGGGTGATTTCCGACGCTGGGCTCCCGATCATACGCGGGGAGGCCCCATTTGAATTACGAAGAACATGCGGCACGTTCCCGTGCTACCGAATGCTCTCGCTGTCAATCAGCAGGCATCTGCCAGAACCCGGACGAATGCAAGATTGTCTGTCATGCCGGCAAGGACGGTGAATGCAACTGGAAGAAATGTCCGCAGCAGCGTGACAAGGAACCGTTCGCGTCTGGCCGGCATTGCCCACGCGATCTCCATGATGATCAAGACTGGTGGGTGGGTCGATGAGGTTCATCGGTGACGTGCATGCCGAATTCAACGCCTATGCAGACTTGATTGCGCCGGTCCCCGCCTCGATCCAAGTCGGTGATTTCGGGATAGGTTTCGGAGAGCCGCCCACGACCAAGATGCAGTTGGCTGATCATTGGTTCCTGCGCGGGAATCATGATGCCCCGGCGCTGTGCAAACGGCATCCGCGTTGGATCATGGATGGCACGATGCACCGGGGTGTGTTCTGCATCGGCGGCGCCTATTCCATCGATGTTGGCCAACGCATCGAAGGCAAGACGTGGTGGCCCGACGAGGAGTTATCGTACTCCGACCTGACGACCGTCAGGGACACCTATGTTGAGTTGAAGCCGGATGTCGTCGCAACCCACGACATACCCGAGATGCTGGCACAGCAAATCTTCAAGGGCATGATACCGGTGACCAGTCGCACCCGGCAGGCACTGGATATCATGTTCGAGGCACATCAACCGAAGCTCTGGATATTCGGTCACTGGCACACGCCGGTCCATGTCATAGCCGAGGGGTGCGAGTTCATCTGCCTGCCACCACTGGCTGTTGTAGATATCGATCTTTAACATCTTCCCCGGCCTAAAGACCGGGATTTCCGTCATCTGGCGGGCGATGTTCCGCCCGGACCGCAGAATATTCACCGCCGAATTGATGTCCCGATCATGCAAGACACCACACCCAGCACATACCCACGATCACACTCGCAGACCCTTCAACCCGCTAGGGCCGCTGCGTGCAAAGCACACAGAACAGGTCTGGGTCGAATACCGCTCGTTCGTCTCCACGAATACTGCTCCGTGCCTCATGGCCATCTTAGAGTCCGTCCGTGAACATGTCTATACCTGACAGAGCTTTCGCATCATGAGTCGGATGGAGGCGAGGCGCCGGCAGCCTCGGCGCCGGAACAGCCGGCCCCGGTCACCCGCGCGAACACGCGCAGGCGCTGAACAACCACACCAACGGCGATGGGAGTCTCCCGCAGGGGAGACTCCTCGCGACCATCGAAAAATGGTGACCGAGAACGGTTAGCATGTTAAATGGACTGCGAAAGGTCCATTTGCCATGTCTATTCTTCTCACCCGCGATGTATTTCGTGAGAGCGTGTTCGCACGCGACAAGCACAAATGCGTTCTGTGGGATCACCTGCACAGGACGCCCACCACATTCTTGAACGTCGCCTGTTCCAATCTCCGCAACAGTTCGGTGGATATTTCGCGGCGAACGGCGCGTCAGTCTGCGGGCCGTGCCACATCAAATGTGAACAGACATTGGTGTCGGTGGAGGATGTTCGTGAGGCGGCTGGGATCAGCAAGCCCGTCATCCCGGATCATCTCTACCCGGATCAGACTTACGACAAATGGGAAATCCGATTCTGCCGAATGGCATGCGGTCGAAGGGCGAGTTGTTCTTCGATGAATCGGTGCAGAAGATTTTACGTGATGGTGGCGTTCTGGACCTGTTCAGTGACAGAACCAAATATCCACGCACGCACCATCTTCTCTGGTCACCCGGCATCCACGACGATGATCGTGTCCTGCACAGCATGGACAATTTCATCGGTAAGCGCGTGATCGTCACCACGAAAATGGACGGGTGTTTCGTTGGCCGCACAACGATCACGATGGCAGATGGTACGGAGCGGACCATTCGTGATCTGGTATCCTCTAACGCCGTTGGCGAATCGGTCATGGGCCGTGATAACAACGGCAATATCATCCCTGCTCGGATCACAAATGTCTTCTGCCACGGATCGGAACCAGCAGAGGGGTGGGTTTGCGTCCGAGTCAAAGGGTGTAAGAAGCTGACCTATTGTACTGCGTCGCATCAGTATTGGGTTTTGGGACGAGGGTGGGTGCCCGCCAGCGCACTGAAAGTTGGAGATAGTGTGCTCGAAGTGCGTAATGGCTTGGAGCTAACCCCTCTTCAAGAGCAAGTCTTGCTCGGAAAGCTCTTAGGTGATGGAAGCCTCCATATATTACCAAACCGCCCGGTTGCACATGTGGCATTCAATCAGAAGCAAGATCACGCCGAGTATGTCGAGTGGTGCCGCCGCGCTCTGGGTGATCTAGCGCGGGGGGACTTGTCCGACCGAATCAGGATATGGCACCCCCATGCTCAAGGCATGGACAGCTTCGCTCGCGTCCATCTACCACAAGTTTTGGCGCATGCTGGTGGCCGACAAGAAGGCGGTCCCAGCGGACCTTGCGTTGGAGATTGGTCCTATAGCCTTGGCATTCTGGTACATGGATGATGGGTCACTCGCTCATCACCCGTCACAGGAAGACCGCGCACGGCTTCATGTCGCCAACTTTGATGACGCTTCGATTGAGCGCCTTCAAACCGCGTTAGCTCGGTTCGGGGTGCGGTCGGAGATGCTTCTGGAAAAGGATACCCGTACCTATACCTCCATGAACGCGATGCCGAGCGGTTCTTCTTACTCATCGCCGCATACGTTCCGCCAGTTATGCAATACAAACTACCCGCACGTTATCGGGGTGGATCAGGATGGCTGCCGCCGGCTGGTTCAGCAGGCTATCGACCATGGACTCGCCTGCGCGAAATAGAAGCCGTTGAGAGGCGAGCGCATCGCGTCGAAAGGATGAAGTACGACCTCGAAACCGAGACTCACAATTTCTTCGCCAATGGCGTGTTGGTTCACAACTCGAACACTACCTGCTATCCCGACTCTTATGTTCATTCGCGGTCGGTTGATGGTAGATCACACCAAACAATGGATTGGGTGAAGGCGTATTGGTCCCAGCGTGCGAGTGATCTCCCAGAAGGCTGGCGGCTGTGTGGTGAAAATCTCTATGCTGTACACAGCATTCGCTACGACAATCTGCCGTCCTATTTTTTTGGTTTCTCGATTTGGAATGAACGGAATGTGTGTCTGAGTTGGGATGAGACCATCGAATGGTTCTCGTTGCTGGATATCATATCGGTGCCCGTGATCTATGACGGCATCTACGATGAGACGTGCATTCGTGGCTTGTTTGATCCAGCGCAGGCAGATCGGTGTGAAGGGTATGTGATGCGCTTGGCCGATCAGATCGCTTATGGGGCATTCCGGACATCGGTCGGAAAATTCGTGCGCAGGAATCATATTCAGACTGCACCACACAACTGGCTGCGTCGAACCGATTTCGAGACGAACAAGCTGGTATCCGATTTCAAATTTGGCCGTTGACGACTTGGCATTTTGCCTGCAATCCTCGGGAACGGAAACGGAGTTACGGGCGATGGGCTTGGATGAACTGTATGTCGCATGGCAAAACGGTAACCGAATCGAGCGATTCGGGCAGTTCGTTCTCAATCGGGTGAGTCATCTGCCGCGCCCGCAGCCCGATATTTTCTACGAACACTGTCCCAAGACTGCCTACAACAAGCTGCTCGAAATCTGGCAACGCCCAACCGCGAAGGGGAATTGATCGATGCTGCGCGATCTTCAGATCATGCTGGTCGAAGACGAACCATTGATCGCCATGTTGATCGAAGACAATATCAGCCAAGAGAGTGGCCAGTCCCGCCATTTCTCCAATGTGGCCGACGCGCTTGCCGCGCTCAACTCCGGCTTTCTACCCCATGTGGCAATCCTCGATTTCAATCTTGCCGGCGAAGCAAGTACACCTGTCGCGGAACGACTGGTGAGCATGGGCATCCCGTTCGTCATGACAACGGGCTACGATTCCGAAACGCTTCCAGAGGTCTGTCGATCAGCGCCCGTCTATCGCAAGCCGTATGACGCCGAAGATGTTCTGCGGCATATCGCACAGTTCCGCCCGATGCTGGCGGCCTGATTTTCGGTTGACGCGGCCGTATTTTCTTTGCAACGATGCACGGCATGAGCACGTCGCATCGTACTGATCCGTTGGATCGACTCGCCACGCCCGATACCGTCGATCCGGAAAACAAACGCATCTCCGACGACTGCTACCATGCCGGGCGAATAGCCCTGCAAGAAGGCGCCTCCCTGACCGAGAATCCCTACGCGGGAACCGGAAGCTGGGGGCTGGCTTGGGCTTCAGGCTGGCTCGATGCCAACGCTGATCGCATGACAAAGCTCGAACGCACCGTGCAATACCTGATCGACAAACTCGGGATTGAAATACCGGGTGATCTACCCGATCCGGATCGCTCGCGTCGTGCCTATCGCGTGATCCTGCCGAAGGACGAAGCAAACCCCTTCTGATTTTTCGGTTGCCAAACCACTTCAGTGATCTATACGTCGCTTCCAGAAATCGAAATGGTGACGTGTCATGCAGGTTTCGTTGAAGAAGGCCGGCCGATTTGGAGCGGGCGTGTGACGAAGAACTCAAGCGCATGTCGTTCGACCCGACGCTGCGGGTTTCGACCTACACCGAGGGCGTGCCGGATGTCGATGCGCAGCGGGCGAAGCTGCGCGACCGGATCAAGCTGATGATGGACCTGACGGCTGCGCGCTTCGCGCTGCGTGCCGAAATCGGTGCCGTCAATGCGAGCGTCGGCGTCACGCTGAAGATCACCGAGCGGAAGCGCATCGAGACGCAAATCAACAAGCTGGCGGAAATCCTGCGCGGCTTCGCCACACATCTCGGCGTGAAGACGCCGGAGGAGGCGCTGGCCGAGCGGCGTTTCGTCATGGAAAACTCGGGGGAGCGCAGCTACCGCGAAGCACACAATCCTGATGACGCTGGCGACGGACGATCTCATCGACGAGGTGACGATGCAGATCAATTCGCTCAGGCGTTACAAGCAGGACGTGATCGATGATCTCTCCCGGCTGAACCTGTCGAACTCGATCACGATCACTTCGACGGTGCAGGACACGCTGCGGCGGGCCAACATTATCGTGTGACTTCGGCTGGGGATGCGATCCCCAGCCTCAACAGCTACGCCCGTTCGGGCGTAGGGGAGGTGGCAGAGGCGATTGAGTGGTTTGTGGGAAAACGAGCGGCAGATGCCCCTCGCGACGATCCAGCAATGGGTCATTGGCAACGCCGACCCTTAGGGGTTGGCAAAGCCCCATTGTTCCTCGCAGCATCCCCGTCTTAGACGGTTGTAAATTGTTCCGAGGAACCTAGAGGGTTCTGTAGATTGTCCATTGTCCGTTGTCCCTTGTTCGTTGTTCCTCCCCGCCGCTTGTCCCTCTGCCCCTTTTTCCTGTTCGGGAGAATGGCTGATGAACGAAGTCAACACGAAGGGTGCGATGCATCCGAATGATTTTCCGGGTACGGTCCCCGACGAATCGATGCCCATGATCGGTGACCGCGCTGACAAGCGGCACGTCATGGAAGCCCACAAGCTGCTCAAGGCGCGTGGCTTGGGCGTGTCCTTCAAGGACGTGCAGGATGCCATCGACTGCTATGTCGATGGCATGAAGCGCGCTGGTCTGACGCCATGAGCATCATGCCCAAGCCGAAGGCCCGCACCGTGGCCAAGGTGATCCGCGAAATCGAGGCCGCCAAGAAGCGTCTGGCTGCCGAGCGCGACAAGCTGCGCGATCTGCACGATGAAATCGGAGGACTTCTCGAAAGCTGCGGTGACGCCGACGATCAGTTGCAGCGGGCTCTCGATTCCCTCAGCGAGTACGTCTGATGTACGGCTTGGCTGTAGCCTTCCTGCTGCTCGCTGGTTGGCTCGTCGTGGTGCCTTATCGCCCATTGTACGCGGTATTGGCGGGCGTGTGCATCGTATTCGCGTTCATCTTCGGACTGAAGGCCGTTAAATCAAACTGAGAAGCAGATAGATGATCGCGACGGCGATGATAACTCGCCATGGGGGCCGCTCTGGGCGATCTGGTTCCGGTTCCCAATTGTAGTGACCAGTCTGTCTGAAATTCAACATCCAAAATATTTAGCATCTATCCCGCTGAATTAGGTAACACAACATATCGACTTCAACAGCCCAAACGTCACCACATCTAGTATTCCAGACCTGCCTCAATTCACTTGACAAAAGCGGTGTACCAGATAGATTTCTACCATGCCGCGCAAGCAGGATACACTTGCTCGATTACACGGTATGCTTCATGTCTCGCTCGGCCGGGCGCTTCCGTACAAGGCACTTACCGCCTGAGTTCTATTGTGCCTAAATACCCGCATGACACAGGTGATGCAGGCAACCAAGGGACGACTCTACGGCGGCGATCACCACCGCCAGTCCGCCATGTCCGGCGTCTCCCGCATCGGCGGCCAATGCCGCACCATCTGGAACCACTGGCTCGCCATCAACGTCTCGCGCTTCCGGGAGAAGAAGGAGTTCGCCTTCTACGCCGAGATGAGCGCCGACCTGCCACGGCTACTCAAGGAAGACCCCCGCCTCATCGGTTGCCCGCATCGCGCTGCACAGATGACCGTCCAGCGCCTTGATCGTGCCTTGCGGGACAGCTTCAAGTCAGCCACCAATCGCAAGGGCTTCCCCAAGTTCAAGCGCAAGAGCGATAGGGCCGACTCCTTCTCGTTCGTCGGCCGCGAGGTCCGTGTGGAAGACAACCGCATCCGCTTACCTCGGATCGGATTGGTTCGAGTGAAGGGCCTGCATCTGCCAGTTGGCGCCGACACGAAGCAGGTGAACATCACGCAAGAGCCGGATGGCTGGCATGTCTCCATCCAGTTCGAGGCCGAAGTCAAGACCTATGCCGATCCCGTCATGCCCGAAGTCGGGATCGACGGAGGGTTGCTGCATCTCGCCACGCTGAGCGATGGCACGAAGATCGAGCATCCACGTCTGGCGAAGAAGGCCGCATCTCGCATTCGCCGCCTGAACCGAGAGCGGGATCGACGCCGAAAGGGCAGCGTGAATCGACGTAGGACGGTAGCCCGGCTGGCACGAGCGCATCGCCATGTCGCCAACCAGCGCAAGGATCACGTCCACAAGACGACCCGGCTTCTGGTGGACACGTATGAAGGCTTCGCCGTCGAGGACTTGTCCTTGCGCGGCATGATGAAGACCCGCATGGCTGGAAGTCTGGCCGATGCAGGGCTTGGTGGGTTCCTCAGAACCCTCCGCTACAAGGCCAGATGGGCAGGGCGCGCATGGCGCGTCCTGCCGAGATTCCAGCGCAGCACGGGTGTTTGCCCGGATTGCGGTTGGATAAGCCCGAAATTGCCGCTCTCGGTGAGGGAGTGGGCGTGTGATGGCTGCGGCGCGGTTCATGACCGCGACGTGGCGGCAGCCAAGGCGATATGCCTTGGCGCGGTAGGGCAAGCACTGCCCGAACCGGCTCCTGTGAGGGGGCGAAAGCGAGGTTTTGCCGATCAGGGCGGGGACTTGGCGAGAGCCGGGTCTAGTCTTGGCGGGCCACCTACGAATATCCAACAACTGAGGAGGGTGACATGTGTTGCCTAACTCAGCGGGATAGGTGCGAAATATTTAGCCGGTGCTCGGGGGTACCAGATCGGTTAAATAGCGACATGCGCTACCGCGAAATCCTTGAAGCCCAGAAACTCACTTTCGCATCCGCGAAAGACTTCGTGGCTGATCTTGAAACCGGCCGTGGCCGGATTGCTGACTTGGCACAAGCCAATCCATGGCTGGTCCAGATGTCCCAGCAAGCGGCGCGTGACAGGCTTGGGGCGACATTCAGCGTATGGCGCGCAATCGCTGCCACCGACCGACTGCGGCCTGATGGCGTTGTATCGACCAGCCTGAGTCCGAGAACGGTCTGCGAAATAGCCATCGGCTTCCCGGGCATCATCTTTCAAAGTAACGCCACGATCAAACCCGAGGTCGTCATTCGTCGCTACGATATTACACCAGAGCACGTCCGCATCTGGGTGCCAGCCATCTTGGATGTCGTAAAGCAGGCCATCGGCAAGCGCATGACCCATTCAATCGAGGACAGGTACGGTGAGCGCGTGAAGCTCCAAACCATCCTCCGCAACTACGAAGACAAGGACGAACAGGAAATCATCGCTGATCTACACGGCATCAAGCCTGCAATGACGCTCGATGCATCAGACAAGGGTATCCTGTTCGCCACCTGCAACTTGAGCCATGGACATCCAGAAGCGGATGTCCAGAAGAATTGGTTCAAAGGCGATAAGACACGCATGGCGACACTCAAAAAATTCTTCAAACTCTGATGCTGGCGTCACAACTCTTCGAACAGGAATTGCATTTCCGCGACACGCATACCGCGTTCGCAGCCCTACGCAACTACCCACGTGCCTTCATCCACTTCAGTCGGGTCATGCGCCTCGGGCCGCCTTTTCCTTGATGGCCTGTTTGAGGAAGGCGAAGGAACCTGCTCCGAACCTCAACCAATCGGTTTGTCCGGTGCTTGCCAAACCCTTTTCCAGAATTGGCACAAGATCATCGACGGTATCTTTGACCATTTGATCCGTGCCCTCTGCTTTGTATTTCGGAGCGTCGGTGTATATATCGACTATACCACGCCACTCACTGATGAAATCAGAGATATCCTGCGCCTTGATTAAACTCCGCACTCGATTTCCGTTCAGGAAATCCAAGCAATCATCCAATACAATGATCGCATCATCAGTCGATGGTGAACGGAATGGCAGATTGAAGTGTTCAGCGACCCACCGAATGTCTTCCTCGTATTTTGGCCATTCAGACAGAGTTCGTTTGCGCTGATCGGCAACACGCTTACGCGCCGCTTCAATTTCCTTCGCCTTTTCGGCCGCAGCATAGCTCTCAGCGGATTGCGGAGTCCACGATGTGGATGTTGGATTTTTCTGTAGCTCACGCCAATCAGACCGAAGATCGTCAACGATCTCCTGAAATGTTTTCGGCTGGCCATAGCGACCGACCAGCTTTCCGAATTCAGTTTCAATGGTCACGAAGGTCATGAAGCCATCGCTCAGGGCATCTTCCCGATGCTTCTTCTGTCCTATCGTCCTGTCGTCATAGTAAGATGGTGGACGCTTGAACTCGATCTCAATGCGTCGCCCTTTCTTGGTCCAAAAATAGTCACAAAATTGAGCGAGTTTCTTTCGGGTCTTTTGGTCGCGGCCCCATTCGCTGATCTGATCATCCATCATTTTTGCCAGTGAAGCAGCGAACGGTCGGACAATGATTTCCTTGTCGGGATCGGGCGACGTGAGTACGGGTAGCTTATCCGCCGCGATACCCGCGCGCAGATCGAACACTTCCTCAACGCGAAATGCAGCACGTGTCAGGAAGATGATCTGTTCGGGCTCACGATCATTGATGATCGCACTCTTGTCATTCCTTGCCGTATCCTCCAATGCATCGACCTGCATCTTACGGAACAGGGCCGTCTGCTCCGCCCCTGTCCGGACGCGATATTCGGGGCCTTTCTTCGAGATAGGGCCGCCCTTGTGAACTGCGATGGGATCAGCGAGAAGATCAATCTGCATGCAGGCAAGAAACAGCTTGCCGAACTTGTTTCGGCCACTGAGGCGTTCCTTGTAGTGCTTCTTCGCGAGATAGATCATCGAATGAATTTCGGGAACCGAGAAGCCGGCCCGGTTCAAGGCGCGTTCGACCTCGCTTTCTCGTTGGAGGTAATCCAGATTCATCTTGGATTTCGATGTATTGCGGAGTACCCGCATGTAGCGAGCAGCACGGCCATACCAGATGTCGGCAGGGAATTTCAGAACATATTCGATGGGATAGGCGTAGACACCGACAGGATCGGAGTGATCGGGTTTGGTGAACGCCGTGCGATCCATGGTGTTGTTAGCGAAGTTTGAGAACTGAACATAGAGACCATTCGCCTGACCCTTGCGCAGCATGGGCAGATATTTCTTGCGAAAGGCGTGGAAACCCTTCGGGTAGAGATCGGTCCAATGAACCTCGGTCAGAGGGAAGATTTCATCGATGCGCATCGATGATTTAGCCTGATCGGGACAGGGCATCACCCTGTCCCGATTGGCAGATCAATCTTCGCCGTAGATGCGAAGGATTTCTTCAACGGCTGGATGGCGCTCAACGTCACCGACACCAAATTCACAGACAGCGATGCGGCGGCTGCGAATCACCTTCAGTCGTTCAACGAAGTCCTTCAAGCCATTCTGCTCGAAGCCACGGTCGTGCTGCTTCAAGTCGCCGGTTACGAACATTCGGCAGCCTTCGCCAATACGCGTGAGCAACATCTTCATTTGTGATGGAGTGGCGTTCTGCATCTCGTCCGCGAGGCATATTGCGTGTTTTAGGTTTCTTCCACGCATGTATGCTAGAGGCGCAATGTCGATCACCTCTTCCTTCAACATTTTCTCAACAGCAGCAACGGTATAGTGCTCCTTGAAAACGTCGATGACCGGGATCACCCAAGGGGCAAGTTTATCAATAATTGTTCCCGGGAGGTAACCATGTTGTTCATCGACGCTGACAGCGGGGCGCGTGATGAAGATTTTCTGGATGGAGCCTTCTTGAAGCTGTTTGATTGCAAACTGCGTAGCCAGCAGGGTTTTACCTGTACCAGCCGGACCCATGGCAAACACGATAGACTTTTCAATATCGTGGAGCGTTTCAACGTAATTTTCTTGAGCAAGATTTCGCGGAATGATGACGACCGGCTTTTTCGGACCGGTGGGGATGACTTGTTGAGGCTTGTTCCGAACACGCCCATCGTTCGAAATAAGGAAGTTGGGGAGGTTATTACGATCCTCCCGTGGATTAGGCCGATTAGCGCGCTTTGCTACGCGTCTATTTTCACGTGCCACTCCGCTCTCCGTAAAGGGTTAGGGTTGAGGTGAGCGCTCATCCCTATTTACGAAGGAATACGGAACAAACAGTCCCTGTTAAGACAACGAATATTTGGATACAGACCTACCCGTAGTCAGAATTCTGGTCGAACAGTATCCTGAACATCGCGGCGTCAGTGTCGTCGTTGAAGCCGAAGATCATATATTGTCCATGGACAAAGCATGACCATGCAGGATTATCGAAGCGAAGCCAAGGTGACGGATTTCCCTGAAGATCGTGATTGCCGAAGCGCTCGATCAACCATGCTTCGGCACGGTCGAATATGTGTTTCTTTGATTTACCGACCCACTGCGCTGGTGAATAGATGACGACACGATGCGGTGGGAAATTCGAAATTGGATAGTCCAGCAGCCTTCGCCGCGTGTCGTCATCGTAACTCATGCCTAGTCCTCCGGATCGCGTCCTTCGGCTTTCGCTATGATGGAGCGAACCCGCTCCATCAAGGCTGTTTCCTCGGCGGCTTGATCTGGATCGGAGCAATCGCCGGCAATCCACCCGAACATATCTTCGACCGACTTCAATGCCGATAGCATCTCGGCATTGATTTCAGCAGCGAGGGGATGGCTCATGCCGTAGCCCGAGCACGCTTGATTGCTTCACGACGCACCCAGAGTTCCATCGCCTGCGTGACTTCGGCCTGAAACTTCGAGAGGTAGTGGGCCACGACATCGGCTGCGTCATCCGAGTAGCGGTTCTTCACGCAGGTACGGTTGATCACGTCGATGATCACGGTCGCCTGCCGGAGATTGGTCCGGGAGATATGAGTGGCGACGGCCCGCTGCTCATGCACCTGCCAATTCTCATCATGATCGACCCAACCCTTGCGTTCCGTCCGGACGTTCTTCGCAGGCGAGCGATACGTCGTCACGATCAGGAACGGACGATCCTTGTTGTACTTTGACTGAGGCAATGTCGTCATCTCAAATGATCCTTCTTGAAATCAGGCAGCAGCCAACTCGTTCAGAATTTCAGTTTCACATTCTGCCCAGAGCTTCACGAGTTCGGGCCAGCCGGGCAGCAGGCTGGTCTCGAAATTCCCGTCGATATTGGGGACGAGAACCATATCCTCGATATCCATTCGATCACCGCGCGCACCCTTGCCCGTGCGCCCACGATCCATCTCCACGCGGAAACTCTTGTTCCGCATCCGCCAATGACCGATCAGCTTGCCTTCCGGCTTCGCCAATCGCTCGAACACGGCATCCGGCGTGATCTCGAAGACCAGCGTATGATCGGTCAGCGACGCCAGCATGAACACTCGTGCCTGCGGATTTGACTTCGACTCCTCGACCAGATGGAACATCTTCTGATGATCGAAGAAGAATCCCTGCATTGGATCGGTGATGTAGTAGTCTGCCGAGGTGCGATCCTTGCGACCCTTGAACTCGGCAATCGCCTTCAACTGACCCGAGAGATCGTAGCCACGACCATCGTTATGCGATGTGGTCGCCGACGCTTGGTAATCCAGATTCAAGACATCCTTGAGAAAATAGCTGAGCACGACGAACTGCCTGTGCCGGTCGGCAGGACTCTCATAAAGCATATGCGTCGCCTCGTTTTCAAATATCTTGAATCTGAAATCCGCAATCGGTGTTCAGTCTAACGCGCGGCCTGCGTCAGGACTCTTCGCGGGCGATCTGGCAAAGCTCGGAGATCGTCGCTGATAGGTTGATCTCGAAGTCAGCGACCAGCGGCTGCTTGGCCAGACCGTTCCTGATGACGATGAGCGCCTGATCTTCCTTGGTCTCGACACCATCGCTGAACAGATCGACGTGTTCGTAAAGCCAGCGGAAGACCGATTCGAATTCCTCGGGTTCCGTCTGTTCGACAATCAATGTTCGTGCCTGTTTGAAGCGCTTCTGCTTGAACAGCGCCACGGCATCGACCATCCAGTCGAGTGTCTTCGCGCCTGCCGTTTCCGGCGTTGGTTGCAGCGTCTTCCCGATGGTGCCCTTCTGGCATTCATTGATGCACTTCCGCAGATCGGGATAGAATGCATCGATGTAGGACATGAACACGACATCATCGAAGGAGACACCCTCCTCGACCAGCACCGTGGCGACGCGTGTCAGGTACTCGTCCTTGTCGAGACTCTTGAACTCGAAATGCTGGAACCGCGAATGCAATGCCGGGATGATCTTGTTCGGGTAGTTGCAGTTGTGGCTCACGAAACCATTTGTTACATAACTATGTATCTCCTCGAAGCAACAATCATAGACCTCGCCGTCATATGGCACGTCTCGAATCGCAATAATCTTGTCCTGAATGCAACCATCTTTATAGTCAAATGCATCACGCCATTGAGAGAGGGACATGAAATCATTGGTCCCCTGAATCTGCGACTTATATCGCAAATAACCGAGCAGGTCAGGCCGAAAATTCTTTTTCTCATAAAAACTTCCAATATTTTCAATAAATTTCAGGATTGCCTCCTGATTGTGGATACAAATCGATGAGGAAATTCGCTCTTCTTTGTCTTTTGGTTCGGACGAATTTACCGGGCTTGGCTTTACCTTGAAAGGCTTACCGACATAAAGCGAGGATTGAATGCCAAAATGCTTTAGGAGATATGCGACGATTTCATTATGGAAGCTGGCCGAAAAGTCTTTTGTGTTTTGTCGCAGGGTAATTCCACCAACGGTGCGATCTTTATGCGCCATCGACAAAGTGCTTGCATCACAATCAAACAGCGCCTGAACAAACGCTCGCCCAAATTCAATTGATGCGTGACAAGCCGTGGGCATAGAGAAATTTACATTCACCTTGTTACCCACAGGCACGTGTAGATATTGGAATATCAAACTGAGACAGAGATCGCTGAATTGAACTGTGACGCCATTTGTATTACGTCCATTGGAGCGGACATAATACGCATGATCCGGGCGAAGCACATTCAGATCATTGATAACACGACGCAAAACGTCTGCATCGTTTGCGGAAAAATGCATCCCTTTGCGCGATAGATGACCATCACCACACAAAAAGCCCGAAATTCTACCAAGAACAGTTCTCAGATTTTTCTCATTTTCAAATAGCCCCTTAACGGACTCCACGATTTGCTCGATGGTATTCCTTTTATTACGAGTTGTTATTGTATCATAATAAAATTCGGCATAAGGTAATAATGGAAGGTCGTTAGCGACTTGAATTGCATGTCGCTTTTCATCGATGAAATTCAGCACTTTTGCCCAATCCGCTGAGTAGATTTTTTCGCTTCCGTTGCAGGAAAATTGAGTCGATACAAGACCAGTCTTGACCAGCCGCGTTAGAACCTGTCTTGCAGCGGTGCCTGAGATTTGCAATTTCTTGGCCAGATCAGCGACGGAAAGCGACGAGTCTAGATCACTCCTTCGGATGGCGTCGAAATAGCAGGGCGGAATGAAAAACCAAGTTCGTAAACTTCCTGAATTATGGCCTCATGAACGAAGCGTTCGTTCTTTAGAAATTTTACAAAGGCGCCTTTATCGAGGACGGGAGAATCATTGTCATCGCAAGCATGGTCCATGCCGACCATGTCTTTTAGCGAGACAGTGATACGATCACCACACTGAAGTCCATCTGCTTGGTGCCAATCTGATCCACGCAGGAAAAGATGGTTTGGTGTGATTGATATTTTGTGGCCGTGCGTTGTTTCAATTTCAAGAAGACGTTTCGACGTTGTCTTACGAATTGCCTTATTCGTCAGGAACTGACCATGACCGCTAGATACACGATCTCCAATATTTACATCCTTGGCCAGTCTCCACCCACGTTCGGTGTAAATTTTTGTGTCTGGTGCCACACAAGTGAGGATGAAGCGAACGCCTTCGGCCAGCAGTTCGATTTCGGCGCGCAGGAACTTCTGTGCATGGGGCGAGATCGCATCCGCCTCGTCCAAGATGACATACTTCATGTCACCCCAAGCGCTCGTCGTCAGGAAATTGCTGACCTGTTCCTGCAAATCATCAATGCGACGCACGCGCGATGCGTTGATGTAGAGGATATCGACGCTTTCGACACCGAGCAGTTTGAGAATGAGATAGGCGAGACTGGTCTTGCCTGTGCCAGCGCCACCCGAGAACATGACATTCTCGATGGTCTTGATGCCGCGATCATTCGGTGTCGTCAGCCATTCATCGACTTTCGACCGGAGCAGATCGTTGGTCCAGACGTAATCGTCCAAGGATTTCGGACGATATTTTTCGACCCACAATGTCATGCTGCTTCCTTCAATCGCTTCGCTGAAAATCGGTTCCAAGTCGCCAGATCGAAATCGGCCGGGCTCTGTCGAGCTTCATCGGCCAAGAGCAGGAAGAACTGTTCCAAGGCGTCATACAGCTTACCAGCTTGTGGCGTGGCTGTCGGCAAGCGTGGGATGATGTCTCGCTCTTTCAGGAACACGTACAGTCGCTGTTCGTGTTCTTGGAACAGCTTCAGGATATGCGTATCGATGGCGGCGAGCCGTTGATTGGGTCGTGTGTGCATGATGAACAGGCGGGCCGTTTTCGGTCCGCAGCCGGGAATCGCTTCGAGGTCCGCAACCGAACAATGCCTTAAATCAAGATCGACGCTGGCGGCGAATGCCTGCTTCAATCTGGTCCACTGTCCAAGGCGGGATGTCTTGATGCGCCGAAGCAGGCTTTTCTTGCTGACTGCGTTGCGGATGCCTTCGAACGGTGTGTCACCGTCCAAGCGACGTAGGAATGCATCCAGCAGTCGAGCTTGCGTGCGGGCGGTCTTTCCGGCTGCGACCAGCGAGAAAAGCCATGCCGCCTGCAATTCAACATCACTGCGGTCATACCGCGTGAAGTTCTCCGGATCGACCAACATTAGAAGCGACGGAAGACATCGAGGGTCGTGGCAGTGCGTTCGGCCGGCGGTTCTTCACCCACGAGCAGGATTTCATTGTAATCGAGGCCCCAGAGCCGGATCGTCCCATCCGGGGTCTCGAAATCGAACCCGACCGTCCAGCGACCATGGCTGACCATCACCCAATCACCGGGACGAAGGTCATAGACCTTCGTCCCGACTGCATAGATTTTGGCCCAGCGGTGCCGGATGCCAGTCTGCTTCATGTTATCATCGGGTAGGATCACTCCACCCGAACTGCGTTGCGCACCACGTTCCAGATCGGTCGCTAGAACCGTCTTGCCGAGCGGACGCAAATTGGATGCCTTGACGACGTGAACAAATGCCATGGATAAAAGCCGTTCTTAAAAACCGCTTTTATCCTAGACCGGCGCGGCCCCGTCGTTCAAGGAAAATGCGAAATTTAATCGTCGCTCAGTTTGCGCTTGCGTGCCGGCGCGGCTGTTGGTTGTTCGATGTCTTTAAGAACTCGTACTGGTTCGGAGAGCATCGCGCTCGCCGGTTCAGCAACCAGTTTGCCCGCCTTGGCATCATCGACAGCCTTGGTCCATGCCTCGGCAGGAGATGGAAACACTTCTGCCTGAATATCTTTCAGAGAGACAGTCTTGACCGCTTTCGGATTGGCTTTGTGGTATTCCGCTGCCATGGCTTCGCGGCGCTTGACGACCACACCACCACGTCCCAACAGATCACCACGCGCATTCATGCTACCATTACCAATCGCGATGTCATTTTCATGCAGTGCAGCGTAACGTGCAAAGTCAACCTCTTCGCCACGCATCGACAGCATCTTCGTCATATTCAATCCTCTCCAAAGGCCAACCTTCGGCCAACACCATATTTATCGTTTAGCCGATGATTTCCCTTGACGGACTGCCATTTCGTGGTAGGATGGCGACATGAACAGCGCATCGAACCTGACCTTTGTCCTGACCCGCCCGCGTGAGGCGTTCAAGGACTTCGTGCTCACCCATGGTGAGCAGATCATCAACTATCGCCCGGGCTATCAGCGCGGTGTCGTCATGATGGCGAAGCTGCTCCGTGATGCCGGCATTGCCGATGGTCCGTTCGTCGTGATCGAGAACGGTGGCCCACTCCGGCACGAATACGATTCCCTGTATGTGCAGGCGGATCGTGATCCGGTGATCTGCGAACTGCCGACCGAGAATGTCGGTGGTGATGACGGTGATGCTTCGGAGACTACCTCGCCACGTGTCGTCACATTCGGGCCGGGTGCTCGCCGCTGGCTGGAAAAGCTGGTCGGCAAGGGCGATGTCTGGGCCGAGGTTCCCGGCGTGGTCAAGGGTCTGCTGACCTCACTCGGCTATGTCGAGGCGGCATCCAAGACCTATGCGACCGTGACCGATGCCGGCAAGGCGGCATTGGCGGCGCCGGTCGTGGAGAAGGAAGTCGCCGAGCGCGAGATTTCCGTCAATCTGCGCAATGCCTTGGAAGTCGCGGCGCAGCGGCCCGAGGAATGGCAGGCTCTGGCGCCGCTGTCGCGGGCGCATGTCGTGCGCAGCGGTTGGGCGGAGGTCCATAACGGGTTTCCGTGCATGACCGATGCCGGTCGTGAGATGGCGGCGAAGCTCGGCATCGCCGTGACGAACACGATGACGCCGGCTGAAGTACCGGCCGTCGAGAAGAAGTCGGCGGAGCGGGAGATCACAGATGCGCAGCGCGCCATTCTTGAACTGGTGGCGCAGCGGCCCGGCGAGTGGCAGGGCTTGGTGCCGGTGACGCGAGCGCAAGCCGTGCGTGGTGGCTGGGTGGTCGTGCAGGGCAATCATCCGTGCCTGACCGATGCCGGCCGTGAGATGGCGGTGAAGCTCGGTATCACCGTGACGAATGATGTCGTCGCAAGTGAGACCGCCAGCGACGGTGCCAAGGGTGTGATCACCCCGCGCCAACGCGAAGCCATCGAGATCGCTGCTGCTGGTCGTGCGAGCGACTGGTCGAACCTGCACGGCAAGACCACGAACTGGCTGATCAATGCTGGTTGGGTGGCCATGCAGGGCAACCGGCCGACGCTGACCGAGGCAGGGAAGGGGATCGCGCACTCCATCGGCGTCGATATCACGATGGTGGCGCAGGCCGAGAGCAAGGTGCAAATCGACGCGGCCAGGACAACGAGGACGAGGACGATGTTCCGTCCGTCGCCACGCCGGGGTCGCAAGCGCCTCATCATCAAGAAGCGGGCCTGACCAGAAGTCGATGTACGACTTCTGGTCGAGAATGGTGTGGAGGAGGGAGACCGTGTCTCCCTCCTGTTCGACGTTTCGGATGGTTGGGTCGAACGAGTGCGCCATCGCATGCTACAACTTGCTGCGGAGGCAATAGGCGCCAATCTGCGCGCAATCCATATCTGCGAAGATACTATCAGATTAAAGCATCCAGTCAACTATAGAGCAGAAAAAAGCCACACAGGGCATGTAGAATGATGACCTGAAATGCTGTGTTCGCAGCATGCCTCAGTGATGTTCGTCTCCAATCAAAAATTCAAACATATTACTCTCTTGGATTGGATTCGTTTGATTGAAAATGATCGCACCACGAGCCTTTCATTTTATTCGCCCGCATATATGAAATATATCCGATTTTTCGTGGCTAAATAACCTCGACCATTATGGAGTCGAGTTCAGTCATGCGAATTTTCAGAAATCTCATGGTCGGCATGTTTGCGGGTTTGATGTCGAGTGTTGCGCTCGCACAGACCGCGCCGGCACCGACATTACGTGGTGACAATATCACGATCACGCCGAGTGGTGCATTGACCGCGCGAAGTCTGCCGGCACGAGCATCCGATGTCTACAACGTGCTGGACAATGGGTTGGTGGCTGACTGTTCGACCAATAATTCGTCCGCGCTGACCTCGCTGCTGAATCGTGCATCCACTGCTGTTGGATCGTCGGGCAATCAGGCGGTCATTCATTTTCCGACACCCAGCAGTTCGACCGGTTGTTATGCGCTGTCCACGACGGTCACGGTACCGGCGAACGTTCGTCTTGAAGGTCTTGGCAAGCCGACACTCAAGATGATCGGTTCCACGGCGCGTATGTTCAACATCGCGGCGAACAACAATGTTGCTATTACCAATCTGGTCCTCGATGGTGCGCGGATCGGGTCATACACGGCGATTGTTTATGTCGGTGCTGCGACCGACTTCCTGATGGTCAACGTTGACCTGTTGAACCCAACAGAAGGCGTTGAACTGATCGGTACCACGCGCTTCACTCTGGATCGCGTATTGGTCAACAACAGCAATCTGCACGGATTTCTGGTTGATGCTGGTAGTGATGGTCGTATCACCAATTGCCGCGTTCTTTCCAACGCTGGTGGCTTCGGATGTCATCATGCGCAACGGCACGAACCGAGTGTTGGTGCAGGGTTGTAGCGGATTCAACAACGGCATCGAGATGGTTGGCGCCACTTGGGATACCTATGACAACCAGATCATCGGGAACTATGTCAACGGAACAGGTGACAACTGCTACTCGATGACGGGTCGCAACTCCGTTGTCGCAAACAACATCGGCATCAATTGCGCGGGTAATGGTCTGAGCCTCTACGGCTCGGGCAACGTCGCAACCGGAAACCATTTTCGCAACAATTCGCGCAGCTACGCTTCTAACACTGGTTGGCGCGCGGGTATCGCCATTGGTGGCGGCTGGGGTGGAACCGGGCAGAGCAACACCGTCAGCGGCAACATCTGCGACGATGATCAGACATCGATGACGCAGCAATACTGCGTGTACATCTACCAGAACGTCTATTCGGCATGGAGCAGCGGTGCGAGTGTCACTGCAAGCACCTATCGCTATAATGGTGCAAATCTGTATCGCAGTGCTGGTGCTGGCACGACTGGCGCTACGGCTCCGACCCATACGAGCGGCACCGTATCCGATGGCGCGGTTTCGTGGTTGTTCATTCAGACTTCCCCGACCGGCACATTTGCACCGGCCAATAACGTGATCGCGGGCAACAACCCCGGTCGGTATGCCGTTGCGAGCTTCTTTGACAACAGTGGCGCAACCACCAACGAGATCACGGGTGGATACACGCCTGTCGTGCTGCCGTCACCGCTGGTGGTCAGCAGCCTGACGAACACTGGCGGTGTTTCCAGCATCACGCTGGGTGGCACGGGTTCGATGAATGGCTCGGCGCTGAATGGCAGTCTGCCGACGCTGACAATCGCGGCTCCGTCGAGCAGCGGGCAGCAGGCGACGGTGCAGGTCAACTCCTTGTTCCTCTTTGGCTTCGGCTCTATCAGTGTTCGCGGAACGGGCTATCAGGCCAATGATGTTTGTACGATTGTTGGTGGTTCTCCGATCACCAGCGCGTCGAACTTCACTGCCGGTACGGCACGCACAGTTCGCGTGCTGACCGTCGATGGATCGGGAGCCATTCAGACCTTCACCGCTGGTGGTACGGGAACCTACTACTACTCGGCACCATTTGCGGATAACTACACCCTGACCGGATGTTCGTTGTCTGGTGGTGCATCGAGCGGTGCGCGATTCACGGGATCGGTCTGGCAGATCGCTGGTTATACCGTGACGAATGCGGGTTCGGGCTACACGACCGTTCCGAGCATTTCAAGTTCTCGGCGACTACGCAGCCGCTGACGGCAGTTTTGAGCAGCACGCTGACAGCTTCGTCGGGTGTTGGGCGGGTTCTGCTTGACGGGACCGGCACGAAGCTGGGCACTGCGGGATCATCCGGGGCGCCGGCCATCAGTCTTGGCGCATTCATCGACAACAGCGGTGTTCGTCAGACGCTTGGTAGTGCCTATACGGTGCCGGCGAACACGAGCCTCGTGCGCTTCATCCAAGGCACCACGGTTGCATCCAGCACTGTGACTCTGCCGACCGCCATTGCTGACGGTCAGCATATTCAATTTGTGAACTATGCTGGTGCGATCACGGCTCTCACCTTCTCGCCTGCGGTGAACGGTTGGAGCAATGGTTCGACGCTCAATGCCAACACTGGTCTGCGCATCCGTTGGGATGCGACTTCCGCTGCTTGGTACCGCGAACAGTAAGTCATTTTGCGGAGCGGGAGAAATCCCGCTCCGCTCTTCACGAATATAGATAGAGGAAGACAAAAATGATTATCATGAGTGGCGGCACCGTCAAGCTTTCTGGCAAACTCCGCTTCGATCTGGACAATGATGCCGGGCCTGATCACGAACAGCGTCGCATCATCCGATGATGATGGTCTCATCACTGATAATGTTACCGGCAAATCGGACGCCGGATTGATCACAGACAACTCGGTATTCTAAGGAGATTTTGAGAAATGGCCAATCAACGGCAGGTCCGTCGAGGAACAACGACGCAGCACGCAAGCTTTACGGGCGTTGTTGCAGAGGTAACAGTGGATATCACCAAGAACACTGCTGTCGTGCATGATGGTGTGCGGGCGGGTGGTTATCCCATGCAGAAGGAAATGACGATCCAGAGAAACGGGACATTGGTTGCAACGCAGCCGAATATCCTGAATTTCGTTGGAGCGACGATCACCCAAACGTCGAGCACGATTGTGGTTGATACATCGGCAGCAGCGATGCTGGTCGCAATGTCATCAGCGTCATCGAACACGTTGGCATCGATGTTTGCGGCACTTGTGGATGCTCTGCCGACGACGGCCGGCTCCATCGGCACATGGTACAACAATGGCGGCATTCCATCGAAGGTGCAGCCGTAAAAAAAGAAATGGCCTCGCCCGGGGGCGAGGCCAAGTTTGCCGAACGCGGGAGGGGGAGTCCGCAGGAGTGCGTCCGAGGAGCAAACCATAGCGAGGTTTTGTCGTGTTGGTCAACCATATTTTGGTGTCTATTTCGTTTGACGCGATAAGGCGAGTAGGCTAGGATGTTTGGGTTGCGGGGAGTGGCGAAACTGGTGATACGCGTCAGACTCAAAATCTGATGGCCTTACGGCCGTGTGAGTTCGAATCTCATCTCCCGCACCATCACCACCAATCATCACATTCAGCCGGCGTGGCGGAAAGTATACGCAGATGGCTTAAACCCATCTGCCTGCAAAGGCATGCCGGTTCGAATCCGGTCGCCGGTACCATTTAATTTCCATTGACGAATATCGTTTTTCTGCCAACATGCTCGCTATGTTGAAGCGAACGGTCCTCTTGGGCTTGGCCCTAGCTGCATTGGCATCCAACACACACGCGATGACCATGCGTGTTGTGGAGAGTGATGCCAACACGAGCGCCATCTTCGCAACCGGCGAAATCCTGCCCGGTGACGCCGAGGAATTCCAGAGGCTCGCGCGAAGTCAGACTGGCAAGGAAGTTATATTCTTCATCACGAGCAGTGGAGGCAGGGTGGTCGAGGCCCAAAAGCTGGCCGACCAGATCAAACGTTGGCGCATACCGGTTGTCGCCGTTGATCTCTGTACATCCTCATGTTTCCTCGTTCTGGCAGGTTCACCTGAACGCTTTATGGTCTCCGGCACGCAGATCGGCGTGCATTCCGCATCCAGCGATAATGGCGAATCTACGCTTTCGATGGCCGTGACAACCGCCATGGCGCGAGCAGCCAGTGAATATGGTGTTCCCGCGAGCATCGTCGGCCGCATGGTGACGACCCGCCCGAGTGAGATGGCATGGCTGACACCTGCCGAAATCAGATCGATGAACATCACGGTGTTCGAGGAGCGGCGCCGCCCGGCATTGCCACCCATCGCTGCCGCACCAACGCAGCCTATACCGACGACGCCACCCGCTGCGGCGGTCTCTGCCAGCTTCCAGCGGAGGCTTGGCGGATCGCACGGCCTACGAGACGTGGTACAATAGCCTCTCGGGTGACTCACGTGCCGGTGCGCTGTTCTGGGCCGGCACGCGGAGCCGGGAACGCTATCCATGTCGCCAAGAGGATGGACGTGATTTCTACGCTGGGTGCGAGGAGGCCAAGCGCCGCCTGACTCCGACCGACGTACTCCGCCAGTCCGATCCGGAGTATCGGCGTGGATGGAACTCATATCCGGCGCCGGTCGTCGCACGACCCGCCATTTCCGCAGCGCCGACACCAGCGCCCCAGAACTACCGCGTCAACAGCAACACGATTCGTCGCGCGATTCCCAACGTCCTGACTCGATATCAGCAAGCGGGGATCGCCGGGCTCAAGGTCAGTTGGAATGAATGCGTGCAGGTGGTGTCACGCAACCAGAATTCGAACAGCGCGGAATACTGCATCATTCTCATCATCGCAGGATTTCTCATTGATCGCGCGATGAACAACGGGGCGTCGAGCCCCGGATGGACTTCGGAAGTAGTAACGCAAGCGACATGGAACCTGTTCAGCGTCATGAACGTCGCTGAAACGCAGCGTCCGGATGCTGCCCGCGCCTATATGGCAGCAATTCAGCAGGCACTTCTCTCTCAGCGGAACTGATCGTCAGAGCCGCGCTACGAAGATTGGCGCAGATTGATGTGCCCTTCGTATTCGTGTTCACGATAGGTGAAGATGAACGCCAGCCCCTGCAAATGCTGATACTCGACCATCGCTGCGTCCGAGCCGATATCGAAGTTCTGCGTGGCGATCTGCGTGGACTTGTCGTGCGTGCAGGAATGCCCGACCACATGGTTCTCGAATAGCACATCGCAGAATGATCTGCCGAACCTGTATTCGAGATGGCGAACACAGCCCTCGAAGATCGCGGTACCAGAGTCGAACTTGAGCGGTGGCTTCATCGCGTTCACTCCGGCAGGGAAACACCAAGATCGGAGAGCGCCTTGGTCAGAATCGCTCGGCTCCGCGCATACCGATTGCCAGCCATATCCTCGATCTTCGCCTGCTGATCTGCATCTCGAATCAACTTGATGCGCTCAGGATCGGAGTTGTGGAGATTGTCGGCCAGCTTCACCCGCATTGCGCCGATATTCCCAGAAGCCGCGATTTCCCTGATCCAGTTGATGTAGCTCATTCTA